>JBBBDQ010001776.1:610000-835000 GCA_037127315.1 Ascarosepion bandense
GAAAAAGAAAATAATTCCAAAGAATTTTGTGGGGGCGTTTCTTTGTTTCGTGTTCAGCAACTAAAAACGAAATTTTTTAAAAAGGTTACATTTATTTGGAAAAAATGCTCTACATTGAAGTAAAAATTGCATTTGTATTTGTTTGCTTCGCTAGAATTTATTCTTTCGTCGCGTTTATAACTGACACTCTTTTCTTACTAGTTTCGTTTCATGAAAAATGTTTCATTTGTAAAGACGGCACTATATCCGTTTTTTGGAGACATTATTTGTCAACTGGCGACATCGTTCAAAGTGTTTCTTATTTGTCAACTGGCGACTAATAATTATGATAATCTCTTTGAAAGTAATTATTTAACGCTAAACTGGCGGCTATTCGAACGATTATCAAAATGAGGATCAAGTACTTTTCAGACGCAATGGAAAAACTTTCCATAAGAAATAAACTAAGAAGCAAGTTTATCGTTTTGTAAACTGTGTCCTGCTTCTGGTCCTTTGACAAGGCACCAGATGATGTCCTTTTGCTTTCTTCGTATGTTTAACCTCCAGGAGTCAACAACCGAATGACTTTCTTTTATTTGTATCCACATTAGAAACAACTTCGTTTTAGAGAAATAAAACAGGTATCTGCGTTGTGGTGCAGTGGATATCGACTCGGAACGACAAATCGAGGAGCCGAGTTCGAATTCCAGTTGAATCCATTGTATTCACTTACGCGCAAATACCCTTGGGAAAGGTATTAATCCGTCTCTTCCTCCAGTTATGAGTTAAATAATAGATCAGATTGGGTTCTATAGCCTTGGCTGGCAACCGGTCTACCGCAGAAAGCAATGTCAACCTACTGCGGGATAATCCTCTTCCCAGTCAGTCATGTCTCTTTCGATATATGATCGCCCAAAGCGTGTATCACGTATGGCACTTAACTGACTGACTCTGCAATTGGTTAAGTTTATTCATCTTCAAATATCGTCTATGCCTTTTTATTATGTAATACTATAGAAACCTATTATTCTTATTCACCGATAAACTCACAATGACATATGTTTATATCTCTATATATATATGTATATATATTCAGATATATAAATAGAAAACAGACATAAACTATCTATTCATCTCATCTAAAAGTCGTTACCATTTAAAAAAGTAGAAATCGACTCAGAAAGTGAATCCTAACAATATTTTGTAATTTTCATTTATCAGTTTAAATTAAAGTCCGCAATCATTGCGCAACCCAACAATGATTCTTCGTACTTTTTACATAGATAAACATAAAAACATCCTGAAAATATATGGTTAAAATTGCTATAACAATATATTTCCATTTAAGAAGGAAATGGAAATTTCTATAAAATCTGATTAATAATAAACAAAATCTTATAATCCCGGATATAAGAGTACAAGAGACCCCGATATAAGATAAACTCTGATATAAGAGATATTATTATAAATTAGAGCCTGTGGTAATATATAAAACAGACAAACACGGATATAAAAGAAATCCGGATATAAGGGAAACCCGGATATAAGAGAACCGTTCTTTCTCAACTTTCTTATATCAAGGTTAAACTGTAAAACCTGAAGTAAAAGATGTTAAACCTTTTTGCATATAAAAAATAAATAAATAAATAATACCAGCAAAGTAAAAGAGTTAACGCGTTTGTGCACAGGGGAAAAAATGTCAAAACAAATGAATAACTAATCCGGAAAAAGTTTGTGTGACATTGTTTAGACTTAAAAACATATTTATTCATATGAATGGCATCACTTGCATTAAGATTTACCTCTAAATCGGATATCATTTCAACTAAAAATCCGGTTCCTCAAATAAAAATAACGCCTGCTATTCTGCGTGTTATTTCCGAAATCAGAAAATATAAAGATCTACTTTTATTAAAAAAAAAAGAATATCTGCACATTCAGAAATGTTACTGTGGGTGATTTTCACTCCGATGATTTAAGATCGACAGTGTGAAATCACATTAAGTTACATATAGTCACTAAATTATTTCTTGTTTGACAAAAGGGAGCGCTTATCAATAACATAAGGGACGAGTTGATTTAGTGCTGATCTCAATTGTGAATGTTCAGTTATTCATGTTACTATTGAAAATGATGGCATATAAATACATTTTTCTAGATAAACTACTCACAATAAGAAACGCTGGGACTTTATTATGTTTAACTAGCAGTATAGCCTGGCGTTGCTCGGGTGTAATGAAAGCTTTAAAACTAATCCATGGTCCTGGAGCTCAGACTCTTTGGACGTTGGCACGAAAGACTAAAAAGCAATAGTTGTTTCCAGTTAAAACGAAACCGTAGACTGAAAGAAAAATGAATGGATGTAAGTCAAATTTTGATTTCCTGGTATCGATATCAAATAAACTGTCGTAAACTGAATTTTGAAGGCTAAATAAATCCTCTGAGTAAATGGTATCATGGCTGAGACTAAGAACTACAATTATACCTACTTAGAGCCAAACCCGAAGCAAAAACTAAAATAAAAGGGCTGAAAAAAATACAGACATACAGGCAGATAAACAGACACACACACAAATATCTTGTCTTATATATATATATATATATATATATATATATATATATATATATATTATCGATTTTTTGCACTATTATGAGAACTGCAACTTTGAAACTTCTGAATATCGTTTCTTATGTCTTTGTCTGTATGAATGTATCAAATTTGATTAAAATCGGACCACTCCTTCTATAACCCGATTTTTTCGATTATCGATTTTTGATATTTATCAGGGGTACCTCGACACAAAACCTAGCTAAGAACACTCGCAGACGCTTATAGTACAACTGTGTAAATTTTTCAAGAAAATCGGTTCAGTCGTTTCGGAGTCTATAAATAATGGACACACACACAGACACACATACACACAGAGACAAAGTTCCATTTATAAATAAGTTTAGATTTAGATATGATGTTCGGTATTAGATTACAAGATTTATTGTTTCGCTTATTGCTTTCTGAATAGCTTAAGACAAACTTTCTAAACATAACAACGTTAAAAACATGTCCTTCCAAAATTGGCATCGATCTCTGCCTCATTCTCTTCTCAGGATATTGTTTTGTGAAATTTCATCCCCTCATAGGGGGTCAAGAGCATACACGCGTCGTTTTAATTGGCCTCGCAAGTATGTATGTTGTGGTACAGTGGATATCGGCACGGAACAACAAATCGGGCAGCCGAGTTCGAATTCCAATTGAATTCCTTGCATTCACTTACGCACAAATACCCTTGGGAAAGGTATTAATCCGTCTCTTCCCTCCACTTATAGGTTAAATAATAGGACAGATTAGGTTCTATAGCCTTGGCTGGCAATCAGTCTACCGCAGAAAGCGATGGCAACCTACTGCGGGATAATCTTCTGCCTAGTCAGTCATGTCTCTTTCGAGACATGATCGCCCAAAGCGTGTATCACTTATGGTACTTAATTGACTGACTGAATATAATAGTTGGAAACATGATTAAGGCTTCTACTGGTCATAAAATGGAGAATCGGTTTTATATTGCTATGAAGTAATAAACTGATCCCCCACTAATTACTACTTAATAATATAATATATATCTTCCCCCTCTAGCTAGGAGTCAAATAATAGAACAGATTGGGTTCTATAGCCTTGACTGGTAACCAGTCTACCGCAGAAAGCGATGGTAACCTACTGCGGGATAATCTTCTGCCCAGTCAGTCATGTCTCTTTCGAAACATGATCGTCCAAAGCGAGTATCACGTATGGCACTTAACTGAAGTATCTCTGGGACACGAACCTATTGGGGATATATGTTAACTTTATAACGACACTGAAGAGTTGCTTTGTTGCCCATGAAGATAAATTTGGGTTCTAGCAGTGCCAATGAATCGTTATAATGCTTCGACGATATCCCGTAGAATTCATTGGGAGATGGGGATTCCATCAATAATGACAAGATTCGTTTTCCTATTGTTTGTTGCGTCACCCAAACCGTTACGCCACTACTTTAGGCTCGATAGAAACATGGTCACTCTCGGAGTGTTCCTGTTACCCGCTGATGTCTGAAATTACGTCAACTGATCAAACTTTTTACTCAAGCAACACAGATTCTGCCTAGCTCCTATCCGAATTCGGCTAAGCGCCTGGTGGCGTTGTTGTCCATTTGTTTTACGACGGTACATCGTAACATCTAAAGTCAACATCAACATTCTTAGAGAGATTCTTTTTTTAGTCTTTAATAAGTCAACTGTACACAATGCTAACTAGATGCTTGGCTTTTTGAAGCATTTCGATGCTAATTTGCTCTAACTGCACAAAATGTGAGAAAAGAAAACTATCCTGTTTTTTCTGTATGTGACGACCTAAAAATGAGTTCATTCATGACAAACATTTTGAGTAAAAACAAAAACTCTTCAAGCCCAACACCTTTAATATAAGCGAGTGTGTCAGATTTTATTATGCAAGGCAAATGTCATGGTTTTTAACTAACCGATTCGTTACATTATAAAATAACGCACAAATAATTCTTGCAAATTATTGCAAATATTCATCATAAAAATAATAAAATGGAATTCATATGCTATATTCATCATATAAATATATCTTGAAAGTTTTAACAACATGGTTGTAAAAAGATTCTCTCTCTCTCTCTCTCTCTCTCTCTCTCTCACACACACACCCACACACACACACACACACACACACACACACACATATATATATCCTATGTGGATAGGGGTCGCAGGTTCGAATCCTGCCGAAGGACACATTTTCGTAACAAACATATATATATATATATATATATATATATATATACTATTTACGCCCTCAACCCTGATTGAGCACTCTGGAAGAATGGTAGACTTTGAAAAACAGTAGCTAACTTGGCATCTACTCATCGTTCATTCAGCAATGAATTGAAACACTCTCAGCTATTGGGCGTGTATAATGATAATATACACGCTAAAAAGGCTGCCTCCTTCTACCGAGCGCCCGTAGCTCAGAGGTAGAATCGCCGACTGACACCAATTCAGTCGGGTTTCAGTCCTATGTAAAAAGCAATCGGCTGTCTAACCGTACTGATGAGCTGTGATACAGCGAAACAAATCTGCCTGTAGATGACTATATATATATATATATATATATATATATATATACATCCATACAGGGTGTTTCAAATGTAGATGGCATAACTTCAGGAGTGTATTCCCTATATCTAAATAAAAAAAACATATATCTGATAATGCTTGATTTTCCAAGTTATATTCTTTTCAAACATGTGCTAACCAGAATGCCTTTATTTTCCACATCCGACACATACAGTGTTTCCGAGTGCCCCTAGAGAGCAGGTGTTTAAAATGTACACTCTCTGCCCTAATGCAGGCGTCACGTCGACGTCTCATAGACGCGCGAACATGCTTCTAAATTCCTGGCGTGTTTTGTATTGTTTCGCACCCTTCGGTTGCGGAGAGCGTCCACATCATCAACCGGAGACGAATACCCCAGTCTTTTTAAAAGCCCCCACCGGCAGAAATCCAAGAAGTTTAGGTCCGGTGAGCGTGGTGGCCGTGCAATTGGCCCACTTCTTCCTATCCACCGACCAGTAAACCTTCGAGGTACCTGCGGGCTGTCTGAAGCACCATCATGCATAAAGTGCACTTGTCAGCGAGTGATCCGTGGAATATCGTCCAAGAAATCAGGCATATTGTTTTCCAGGAAGCGCTTGTATGCATCACCTGTAAGCCTATTTGGAAGTACATGAGGTCCTAATAACCTATCACCAACAACACTAGCCCAGATATTAACTGAGAACACTTGTTGGTGACGGGATAAAACGATTGCATGTGGATTTTATTTTGTCCATACATGCTGATTGTGGTAGTTGACTATTTCATTCCATGTAAACTGTGCTTCATCTGCGAAGATACCAAAGGCAGAAAAGTTTGGAATTGCATTGCATTGCTGTAAGAACCATTGACAGAACACAACTCGTGCAGGGTTATCTCCTGGTGACAACGTCTGTACACGTTGTAAAAAATACGAGTACAGCTGTTGTTCTCGCAATACTCTCCAGATATTCGAATGGGGAATAACCACTTGCCTTGCCAACTGTCGTGTGGTGATTTCAAGATTATTATGCACAATATTCAATATCTGCTCTTCTTCCACTTGCGTCGTAGACTTTGGTCATCCTCTGCCACCGGTACGAGGTTCGAAGGTTCCATACTCACAGAGGTGGCGATGGATATTCACAAATGTTTTTCTATCGGGATATTGTCGGTGTGGGAATATTTCCTTGTAGAGACGACGTATTTGTACAGCGTTACCGTCGGCCAAACCATACACAAAGTTCATATCTGCTTTCTCCTGATTTGAGTCCATGTCTAATCAACATGCACCACTAACACTCGTCCAGCAACACTTCACACGCGAGAAACAAGGGGGAAGTCCTGTCCGATTGGTGGGGAAAGAGTTGGATGTCTACTAGCGATTACAAAGGTGTTTGAAGTGGTCACTAATGATGGCGATGTTGCGTCTCCATTCATCATTCCACAGGGTATCAGACTTGACACAGAGACCTATATCAAGTGTCTTGAGGAGGTAGTGCAGCCCTGGCTCAATAGAGTGGCTGCTAGAAGACCCCCACGTCTGGCAACAGGACTCTGCATCATGCCACACAAGAAGAAGTACCCAGTCATGGCTTTCAGACAATTTCTACGACCGCATCACCCCTTACTCTTCCAGACTGCAACCACCCCCTTGATTATTATATGTGGGGGCGTAATTCAGTCAGAGGTCAGCAAAACTCCTTGTAACACAAAGATGACCTGAAAGTAAGGTTTCATTAACTTAAACAAAGCAACCGTCAAGAAAAGTTGCAAGAGATTCCAAAATCGTCTAGGAGCCGTGGTTGAAGCTAAATGGCGATTTTATTGAATAAATTTACTCTTTAGTATTTCAAGATAATTTTGTGTAATTTTGGTAAATATATCTGTTAAAATGAGATGTCAGTGTTCTTTTTATTTTGACGTCATTTAAACGACAATTTAGCATTCATATCCACTCTTTCTTCCGTGTGTGTGTGTGTGTGTGTGTGTGTGTGTGTGCAGGGTCGTAGCTGATGCTGAAAAAACACCGGGCACAGAGAAAATTGCCCGGATTTATTAGTTGACAATGTGATGACGTCATCAGTGTCATGCGTTTCCAGAAACTATGATTTTTTCGGATTTTTCGGTTATTCCAATGGTGAATGAAAGCAGGAAATCGGGTTCGAACTTTCTGAGTATAACAAGTCTTTTCTCCTAAAATTAATAAATAAACAAACAGATTTTTACTGCGTTTATTCGGATGTTTTCTTCGTTTTTCTTTCTTTCTTTCTTTCTTTCTTTCTTTCTTTCTTTCTTTCTTTCTTTCTTCGTGAATTGTTTAGTTTGATTTCTGACGAAGACATTTTTTCCTTTGCCCGGATTTTCACTATGATTGCACGGATCGGCCCGGACTCGTGCCCGGTGTGCCTGGTAGTCAGATACGGCTATGTGTGCGTGCGTGCGTGCGTGTGTGTGTGTGTGTGTGTGTGTGTGTGTGTTCGTGCGCGCGTGTGTGGATTAAGTATATAATAAAAATGTATCAAGCTGCGTCTACGAATGACAAATGAATTTGATAAAACTTATTGAAAATAATTTACTTAAACGTCATATTCCCTGCCATAAAATCAGAAACTTAATCGGAGACACCATTTAATGCCATCGTTTAACCCAAATAAATAAAATTGGTATAAATAAATTTTTAAATGCCTCGTTTTGGTTTAGTTTAGTTTGTTTTCTTTCAACTTTAAAATGTGTTATTTATTTTACTAAGTCTCGTGGATTATTAGATATTCGGCTGATGTGATAATTTCTAGCGTTTTAAACTTTATATATTTAATCACATAAATTCACAGTATTCTTATTTACATTATTTAGACACTGGATATTGTTCTTGTCTTTTCAAAGAGAACACAACGGCAGAAACATTGTGATGTAAATAGTGATATCCCAGATATACAAACAGAAAATCATAGCACCATTATTCAGTCAGTAAAGAATTTTCTGTTGTTATCACTGGTCTTTTTTATACTGATTTTCACCCAATGTAAGGCCCAGGAGCAACTCGCGGTAGAGGGATAATGCGTAGGCGTCGTATGAGCGTAATAAAGGACAAGGGTAGCGTATGAAGAAAAATAAATGTTAACCTTAGATGTGAAGATGTCAATATTGTAGTGGTTGGGAAAGCATTCTGTTCCAAAAAGCAGAAGTTCTTAAGAAGAAGACGTCCGAGTGGAACTTATTCCTAATTTCTAAGTGCATGAGTAGGATTCATCGTTGTGCATGGCGGGTCCTAGTTGCAAAGGTCAGAGCTGGTGGAACCAAGTAACGTGGCTCATCTGAACACGTGCCTTGGAAATAGAGATAGAGCAGAGAGAGACTTGCGTTCTTTTATCCGTGGGAAAAGGGGTTGTAAGGTGGGAATTGTCCGCAAAATGGCAGATGTGGAGAATTACTGAAAGTGGCAAAACTTCCCCTTTGCAATTGACTTTAGGAAGAAGAAATTTCTTGTTTTTTTTTTATTACAACAAATTCTTTTTAATTTAAACAACAAGAACAATAGGAATTAAGAACAATAGGAATTAAGAACAATAGGAATTAAGAACAATAGGAATTAAGGGGAAAAATTATAAACAAAATTACAATCTATAAATAGCATAAGGTTGAGCTGACTTGGCAAACTTTCGTTTTGCTTATTTGAATGACAAAGGAAGAAATCAGAAAATTTCGAAAAATAGCGCTGATTTGTAAAATAAAGCAAAATAATCCCGCTGACTTGAATTATCGAATTCGACCTTCGTACTATGCAAACCATGCAGGAGAAACGCTTTGATAATTGAAGGGTAAGGGCGCATGTGTGTTGGTGACGGGTGTGGTCTTATCAATGGGCGAAGAACTTTTAATGTCGGAAGGGTTTGTATAAAAACCCGTTTGTCGATGAGAGTAGCAGATTTTTCAGTCAGCTCCCGAAGAGATTTTTCGGTTGGCTATCAAGGTGAATTCGGCCGGCAGACTTTGTACCCAATCACCGCGTAAGCGGGGGCTGGATAATGAAGAGAGTGGGTCGGCTCTTAGTGACACATATACGAAACACCACGTACCTTCGCCGAATATCTTCCATTTAACTCAACAATAACACGCTCACCTCGTCTCCAAGGATCCGATCTGATTTCCCTCGCCGCCAATGGTCACTGATTGAATACAGATATTTTCACTGTCCCCACTACTCCCGTTGGATTATCGAGGGCACGAGTATCGCGCCAAATTGGCTTATTACGTGTATCCACAAGAAGAATGAAACTCAAATCAACTATCTCTTATATAATCGACTGTAAATTATTTGTTTTGCTGGACTATCCATCAACCAACCTTCGACAGGACTGGTTTTATTTCAGGAACCCGTCCCGTAAATGTCGACCTTGTTCACGAGACCAGCGCACCACGGCGTGTTCGGTTTCAGGACCGAATACGGAACGCAACGAAAAGTCCTTGGATTAATTTCTACTCAATTCACCCCTGTGACATTCATTAATGGGTTACAGCCATGTCGTTTTCTTTTACATTTTTTCTTATTTGATAGCTATCGATATTTCTTTGTTGACAATAATTTTGAATATTCACCGATCCAGAGAGAAAATCTTGAAACGACCTTTTTTCATTGTTCGTTAATTAATCGTTCCTCCACTTTAATACCAGATTAATGCTTCTTCTCGATCCTAGAAAAAAGAAAATGTCTGATTGTTTCATAGCTAACATAGTCTCAAGTGTGAATAAATATAGTTTCTGATGAACGAACACTCAAGATTGTGGTACAAGTGTAAAATAGATTGAAATTCGGAAATAATTCCAACTTAAAATGATCTTCATAACACAAAATAATGAATCGTGAACCCATCGTTTCCGTACAACTGATAGATATAAAGATATGACTTACAAATAAAAGAAAGTTGTTGGTATTTTAAAATAGGGTTCATAACATTTATTTGGAACGACTGCAGTAAGTTGGCAATCTAGTTTCACCGGCCATTGCCACTGAGTTCACGTTTCATAGATGCCCCAATAATGAAATATTAAACTAAACGATCCTTAGTAACTTTCCCCATAAAATATTTGTTTTCTACTAAAACAAAATCAAAAAGGAATTTTAGGTCAGGTAGAAACCGGATATTGTTGCGAAGATTTTAAGCTGTAACAATGGAAATGTTGTCCTTCAACTGAAAAGAGATCTCAACGTGTGATGTTATCGAAGATAATTCTCTTAAAATGACTAAATATCTTAATATAAATCAACAAAGCCGTCCCTTGTATGTCACGTACATTTGTGTAAATCTGATAAGATGTCTACACGTGGAAAAGACTTTTTTTTGGTACGGCTCTTCAAAAAGCAAGAGAATAACAATGAACGCAAATGAATTATTCGTGAATAGAATTTCAGAAACGTTTTATTATTATTTTTATGATTCTTTACACAGAGTCACAAATTATCAATTATCGTTTTTATTATGTCGATGTGTTTTTGTGTTTTTTGTTTGTTTGTTTTTTTTAACAATAACCTGTCTTTTTTTTTCTTTTCTTTTTTTTACGGTATCTTATCGAAAAAAATTCTCGACATATTATTGACATATTTTCCCATTTCACTGGAAAACTGACACGGCGACCGGAAGTCTGTTGAGGTGTACGTCGTCGAAAGTGGGTTAATTGATTCAACACCATAAAATTCTCGAGCAAACCGTTTCAGTTACACACGCCTTTTTTTCTTTTCTTTTACGTTTTCGTTGGAGTGCAGTGGATATCGACTCGGAACGAGAAATCGGGGAGCCGAGTTCAAATTCCAGTTGAATTCGTTGCATTCACTCACGCGCAAATACCATTGAGAAAGGTATTAATCCGTCTCTTCCTTTCAGTTATGGGTTTAATAACAGGACAGATTGGGTTCCATAGCCTTGGTCGGCAACCAGTCTACCGCAGAAAGCAACGGCAACCTACTGCGGGATAATTCTTCTGCCCAGTCAGTCATGTCTCTTTCGAGACATGATCGCCCAAAGCGTGTATCACGTATGACCCTTAACTGACTGATTGAAAACTGTTCCATGGTAATTTTTCCTGGGTGCCTACCGTAATGTAACGTTTTGCAAACTCACATTTACAGATCGTTTTCTTAGTACATTTATCCTTATTGGGGAGCTCACTATGGCTTGTGCCAGACTAGACTTAGCTAAATAAATTAATATAAAGTCTGTGTAATAAAGAAATCGGATGCTTTGTAATATCATTTTGGTGGTTACTTTCCTGGTATTTCTTTTTTTCGCTTTATACCGGTTAAATCAACCAGCAAGATAACCCGCAAGTCACACCGAACTGGCTTTATTAACTTAACTGTCTCCCAGGGAGTCCATTGGTCTCAGATTGAAACCCTATTAAGCATAGATGGGATATGTTGAAAACCTCAATAAATTTTCTGCAGACTTAACTCGAGTATGAAAAACTTTTGGACGTAGCAGCATATATAGGTCTACGCAATAACTCCAAAAACTCGAAGACATTTTCTTCTGTGTAGATGACTAATTATGCTCTCGCTTGCCAACTGAGCTCTCTAGAGGGGAAAATTTAAAAAACATAGCCGCTTTCTGTGATTTATGCATTACTCTTCCATCATGAATTGAGTTCTCTTGGCTGCGTGTGTATATAACACGTTAAAATCTCCTTCTCTCTCTCTCTCTCTCTCTCTCTCTCTCTCTCTCTCTCTCTCTCTTTCTCTCTCTCGGCTTAGAGGTAGAATCTCTTACTGATGCCAAATCACCTGAGTTTTGATCCCGGCTGGAAACAATCAGATCTCCATCCACACTAATGAGCTGCGAAACAGGCTTGTATGTGGATAGCTTATATATATATATATATATAGATAGATCTGTCTGCGGATGACTATTTACGCTCTCACACCCTGATTGAGCACTCTGGAAGAATGGTAAACTTTGAAAAACAATAGTTACTCTGGCATGTACGCATCGCTAATTCAGTAATGAATTAGAGCACTCCGGCTATTGGGCGGGTATAATGACAATATACACGGGAAAAAGTCAGCCTTCTTCTACCGAACGCCCATAGCCCAGAGGAAGAATCGCCGACTGACGCCAATTCGGTCGGGTTTCAATCCTGGGTTAAAAGCAATCGGGGTCTAACTGTACTGATGAGCTGTGATACAGCGAAACAGATCTGTCTGCGGATGACTATATATTGTGTATCGAGGCAGCAGATAATTTTCTAAAAATACACTGTTTAACATTTCTAAGTATTATGTTTTTGAGAGTTTTTTCATCTTGTTTGTAATTATTATGTATTTGGTTGCAATAGTATAAGTTAATAGTGTTATGTTTATTTTGATGTAAACCATTATTATTAATATTATCATTATTGTTAGAGCTATTGTTAAGTTTGTTGAGATACATTTTAATTTGTTGATCAATAACGGAGTTAGGAAATCCATTATTGACAAGTGTTTGCTTAATGTTGTGTAATTCTTTATAAAATATAGATTTGGAAGAAGATATCATTTGTGTGCGTTGAATTAAGTTTTTTATAACAACTAACTTATATCGTTGGGGCCATTCACTATTATAATTAAGAAGACACGAGTTTATGCTAGTTGGTTTCCTATATAGAGAAGTAGTAAATCTATGTGCGCTAAAATCAATGAATACATCAAGGAATGGAATTTTGTTATTAATATTAAGTTCTAATGTAAATTTGAGGACAGAGTGACTTTCAAATTTGTTTTACATTTGTGTAATTTGATCGATATTCTTAGCTAAAATGAGGATGTCATATATGTATCTTACATATAAAGAGGGTTTATTGTTGTCATTATTTATTTTATTTTCAAAATTTGCCATATAATAATTATAAAAGTGGGGACCTAAAGGAGATCCCATAACCTCTCTGAAGATGGCTTATGTGAGTCGAAAGCTTAGAACCAACTTAATAAAAAATTATTCAAATGTTGGAGAATTTTTGTCTGGTCATAACACATTACATTGCATTTGAATATATGGTTCTGTTGTCATTTCGCGCTATCACGCGGTGTGACGTCATAGAACCGCATTGCAAATTTGCGAACTGTGTTTCGTATTTTTGGTAACTGTTGCCGTTGCTTAGCGGAGTTTTATGTCAACACAAGATAAAATCGTCGCTGATAGTGGATGTTTTTGTGTTACCGTCCTTATAACCTCTCTGAAGTTGGCTCAAGTGAGCCGAAAGCTTAGAACCAACTTAGTAAAAAATTACCCAAATGTTGGAGAATTTTTGTCTTTATTTTCAACTGAAATTAAAACCAAAATACGATGTTTAGAACGGTTCATGATTAAACATAATAGACATTCATTGTCTCTTATATTTAACAGTATATGTTTAGAAAATTATCTGCTGCCTCGATACTATATATATATATATATATAGGCATGCTTCTATTCGGAATTTCTTCGCAAAACTTAATTCCCTTGTGTCTCAATATTGTTGAAGTGAAACAAAACTGTGGAAGTTTGATAAGCCCATGAAAAAATTGATCTCATTTGGGATTTCAGCGTTTCTGTGACGTCATTTCTGTGACGTCATTTTTTCTCTGACGTCATTTCTGTGACGTCATTTTTTGACCAGCGTCTTCGTTGTCCTCGCCTTTTCATAATTTTTTTCAGCTTTTATTTCAAAGTTAAATTCTGCGTTTTTTTTTCCAGCAGTTTTTTTGCGATCCCAGATGGAAACAATTTCCAAAGCCATGAGGTGGAGAAGGTGAGGAAAGAATTTTTAATCGGGTAACCAGCTCAATTTGCCATAAAAGTTGTTGACTTTAGTGATTTAGTTATTTTTTGGTACAGAATATGTCTAAAAGCCAAATAATTGGTGCTCTTTTCCTCTCTCCCTCCCTCCCCCCTCTTTTATATCACATTTCAGATGTTCTCATCGCATTTCTCAAATGAAGTACTTTATGTAAAATCTAGTTACTCAATGTCCCATAACAAAATAAACAAATCTGAAATTAGAATTGTCTATTAAACAAAAAATCCACTTGATTTTGCTCAACTTTCGATGTTTATTTCAATCATTTTCATAAAAGATCTTTCGTTAAAGAAGGAAGAATAACCAAAATATTAATAGTAATGTTAAAGGAACTCAAAAAACATTTTTAAAAATTCCTGTAAATCCCAGCTTAAGAGAAATACAAAAATATTGTCTTGATAAGTTGCAGCCCAAACACTTAGAAAAACTTTGTCCATATAACGCTAATGATGTTATGGGAGATAGAAAAACAAATCATAAAATGTTAACCATAACAACACACCACGATTTGCCTTAAGTCCCCCCGCAAACTTGGTAGGTTGTGTGACCATAGCCGAAATGATGATGATAATGATAATAATAACAACCGTGAAAAATTAGTCCGCAAATAGTACAAAAGAATTTTTTTTAAATCATTTCACCCCAAGCAAGGCAATCCACTGCCACTATTGCGCAGGGGGTTACATCGAGGAAAGTGATGAGAAAGAGTGGTTAGGGGGTTTCATAGGAGAACGTGATGAGAAAGAGTGGTTACATATAGGAAATGTCAGAAAGAGGGTGATAGACGGGTAAGGATACCGAGGATGAGGGTTGGGTAGATGGGAAGAGTGTTTGACAGAATGGATGCGAGTTAGTGTGTTAGGGAGGTGTCTATTGACCTTACATTTAAACTCCTGGAGATTGTAGCTGTCGAGGAAGCAAGTGTATGGAAGGGAATTCCACAGCCGGGAAGTGCGAGAAAAGAAGCTGTTGGAGTAGAAATTGCGGTTACATCTTATCTGTTCCACTGTAAAAGGGTGGGACCTAGTTAAACAATAATAAAAAAAAATCCAAATAATTTGAATTAAAAAAATGTCATTAGATTTGCCAGGTTGGTCAAGTTTGCTTCGACAACTTAAGAAAATCATTTTTGTTTAATTCAAATCAACGCCATGTCTCGTTATTAAAATCGAAATGACGTGATCATGGAACATGATCATGTTATTTCGAATCACTTTTTGACTTTATTTTTTACTTTTCTTTCAAAGGTTTTTAGGATAAAAATATATTCGGATAACTGAATTACTTGTAATCAATCAACGTGCTATGAATACATTACCGTCAAAATTGAATTATAAAGTAGATCAAACGAAAAGAAAAGGCGATTCAGTTATCAAATCCTTGGAATTAGAGTTTTGCATATTCCAGTTCAATGTAAACCTAGTAAGATACGTGGAAACTTTTGAGCACAAATTTAAAATTGAGCAACTGTATTTTCCCGTTAAATTCACAACTTGCGTATGACTAATTTAAAACAAAGAATAAAAAACGAAGCCAATTTTGATACAGACAATAACCTCTGCTTCATCGATACAAGGTTAAATAAGAAGGAAATGCATTTAGGAAGACTAAATTGCACCAATCTTCATAATGGGAAATACTAGCTTAACTGGGTTCTAACGAAGATCGAGTAAAGAACGCTGACAGTGGTAGATAATACATAAAATTTTATCTTATATATATATATATATATATATATATATATATATATATATATATATATCGTTCATTCAGCAATGAATTAGAACACTCAGTTATTGGGCGTGTATAATGATAATATACACGCTAAAAAGTCTGCCTCCTTCTACCGAGCGCCCGTAGCTCATAGGTAGAATCGCCGACTGACGCCAATTCGGTCGGGTTTCAATCCTGGGTAAAAGGCAATCGGCTGTCTAGATGAGCTGTGATACAGCGAAACATCTGTCTGCGGATGACTATATATATATATATGTAAGAAAAATGTGCGAGAAGCCGTGAACGTTTTGTTTAACGCCTAGATTTATTGTTGTTATCATTAATAATATTATTTGCTTTTTTTATGATTAAGTGTAGAGGTAACAAACATCATGCAAGCATCAGGTACACTCACAAAGTCAAACCGAACTACAAACTAACGGACCCACACAACAAACTATTTCATAATAATAATTTTAATATGCGCGCACCTACACATCCGCCCATCAAATGCACTCACCAAGACGTATCAGGCCACCCACTAATGAACCCACGTAACGGGCCACTATTTCATAACACAGACACAACTACAAAACATTCCCTAAATCACAAAATGGACGACACTAATACTACAAATCCCACTATCGAAATATATTCACCCACTCAAGATTACCCAGATATATCAACACCACATTTTTCAACCCAAACACCTACTACCCTGAAATTTCAAAACATATAGAGATACCTTACCAACTAGAAAACAGTTTTTAGAACATCTAATCCGAAGGAAAAGACCAAGTTAAAAATACAAAACCCATTATTATTAATCTTTCCTCATAACCTTTAAAAGAAGAGGAAATAAACCTTCTAAAGTTAGGGCTAAGATTCTGTCCCACCCCCCAAAAATGCATTACAGCCCCCCCCCAAAAGAATTTGAACGGAAATTTAGACTAATAGAAACATTACAAAACAACAACAATACTACTGATAGCTCAATAGTAAAAAAAAAAAACCTAAATATTTCCCAAATAAGAACAACAATTCAAATGAAATTAACATATTCTTTGAAAAAATCTAGGACACAGACTGTCAAAACAATCACAACTCCCATAACAATCTTACACACAAACAAAAATTAGCATTAGAAAACATTCGTGAGAACTCCGACATAATAATAAAGGAAGCAGACAAAGGCAGTGCTGTAGTCATTATGGATAAAACTTACCACAAAAAATATTCAAGTTATGCTAAGAAATAACTACAGACTAATCAACCATAATATAGATGAAAACATCGCATTAAAAAAACCCAAAACACTGCCTTACACACAGTAGAATACTAACGAAAAAAGAAAAAAGATTTTCTTACAGACTTTGGTTCAAAAACCAGCAATTTTAACGAAATCCGAAAGATACACAAATCAAACACAATTAAAGTAGCTTTACAGGAACAAAAATCGGAATATATTCACACCCCAAACCCTAGTGATCCTAAATTTAGACCAATTGTATCTGAGCCAGCCTACCCAACAAGCAGACTGATCAACTTAATAGATAAAATATTACAACCATGCACTACAAAAATAAAAAGCTACACCAGAGACAGCATACTAGGCTTCATACCACAAAAAGTAGACCCAGGGACACTGATAGTAACAGTTGACGTGAACTACCTGTACAGCAACATACCCCATGAACTAGGTAAACAGGCCATTACATTTTGGATTGAGATGCACCCAGAAATACCACACGCTTCACAAAGAATTTATTATACAAAGTATAGAACTAATTTTAGACAACAATTCATCCAAATTTAACAATCAAAATGATATTCAAACAACAGGTACTACGATGGTGACAAAAATGACACCGACATATGCAACACTCGCACTAGCATATCTAGAAGAAAACCTATGCAACCAAATAGGACACAAATATGGGGAAGACAAAAACAGATTTCACTAAATCATGGAAAAGATATCTAGACGATTGTTTTATCTTTTGGAGATCAACATGGGGAGAGATAAATAAACGACATAATTTTAGGGTGTAAGTTTTGTAGTAGATTAAGTTCACGCTAGAATATAGCTATAATGAATTGCCATTCCTAGACATACTCATAAAAGACAAAAACAACATCATCATCACAGACATTTACCATAAACTCACAGACACCCAACAATACCTTCATTTCAAGAGTCACTACCCTAAAGTTGTCTAAAATCTACCCCTAGCACGACGAATTTGCACAATAGTAGCTAACGAAATGTTCCGTAAAATACGCCTAGAAGAACTACAAAAAAACACTACAAATAAGACGATACCCCACTCTACTAATAAACAAGAGTTTTCAACTGGCAGAAGAAATACTATTAGAATCTTTCTGGAATAAAAAAAAAATTATGAAAAAGAAGAAAACATTCCAGCATACGTCTCCACACACAACAAAAGCAGCCCAGAATTAAAACACACATAGAATTACTAAACAAAAAATGATAAAATAAAGGAAATCTAAAAGACAACTAAAAAAATTAAAAGCAAACGCCAACCCCAAAATTTAAAAAAATATCTTAACCTCATCAAAATTCGAGCAACACACAACACAGAGGGTCACAAAAGGCAACAAAAAATATGGTTTATGCAATATAATAATAAAGGGAAAACATTTCAAGTTCGAAAACACATCTACATTCGAAATAAAAAAAACAAATATGAGCTGCAACTCTAAAAACGTCATTTATGCTCTAATAAATAAGGCCTGAATAAAAGAGTAGCTCTGCACAGGAGTAACATTAAACTAGCCAATAACAAGAAATTGTACGTTTCTCAACAATTTACATGACTGCAGTGGAGGTAAATTCAGAGCAATGCCTATCTACCAAAATGTAGATTATGATACGTTAATGATGAAGGAAGAAATATTCATAAAAAATACAAGCCTTCCCTCAACAAAGCAACATGAAAAACAGAAGTCACACACACGCACGGGCGCGCGCGAAATTCAAACGCGATAAAACACAACACATAAATTAGCATTCCAAAAAACAATAAAAACAACTAGATGACCCGTAGATTAAAACTGAATCAAAATCGCTGAAAACAATTTTGATGGATAAAGACGAAATCAAATTTCGCAAGTCAGTGAAAATTTTTTTTATAGCCAACAAAGGTGACGGGAGAGATTTAAAGTGCGAGTGTGAAAAAACCCCAACACGCACGCATATGAAATTTATGACTTGCCCACCACTTGATTTATCCATTTATACACCATACCCTGGTCATCAGAAAAACAAATGGATCTCGATATGTGAAATCACAAGTTTGTTCGCCTGAAGAGAGTCAACTTTAGACTCGAAACACGTGTAGCGACACAAATACCATTATGGACAGTTAACATATCATACAAAAAGCAAGTAATATTATTAATAATAGCAACAATAAATCTACACTTTAAACAAAACGTTCACGACTTCTCGCACTTTTTTCTTCTATACCAATTTCTCTCGTTGAAACAACCCCTATTTCTGTATATATATATATATATATATATATATATATATATATATATATATATATATACAAATTTTTATCCACTACAAAGTGTACTTTTTTTTTTTTAACATTGAGATGACAATGTCTCCTCAGGTGAAAAAGTGCGAGAAGTTCGCGGTTTTTCTCACTTTTTTCTTCTATACCAATTTCTCTCGTTGGAAAAACCCTTATTTCTGTTTTTAACACACACACACACACACACACACACACACACACACACACACACACACACACACACACACACACACGTTTCATTAAAATTACAGACAAGGTATTATCATTAAGTTTTTTATATAATTTTTCATGTGTTCGTTTAATTTCTTTTCGGAACTCAAATTATATAAGAATTGTCCAAAGCTTTTGTACTTTCGAGCGCTTTCAGCTATACTTTTAGCCATTATCAAGAATTAATTGTTGCCTCTGTGCGTTGATTTCGATGTTCAATTTTATATTTACATAATCTATATCCCTGATGTCGAGCACTTTAAACCATAAATATAGTATGCCTTAAAACGATATTTTATCACATATATATATATATATATATATATATGTGTGTGTGTGTGTGTATGTGTGTGTGTGTGTGTGTGTGTGCAAGTCACATTTAGCATACTTGGCTTAGTTGAACACAAAACCAATTTGAAAGTGACTAAGATTATGTTGCGTCGATTTTCCAAATAAGAAAGGACTTCCCGTTCTAAAAACTGGCTTTCAAAATTCTGATTTCTTCAGTCTTGAACCACATATGTGTTTTTCACTATATATATATATATATATATTGATATCTGGTTCTGCTGTAATAGAAATGGACTTATTTTGTGACGCCGTAGGCGCCTTCGTTTTGTTCACAACCTCAGTGGCGCTGTCACGTGACAAACTTTATCGTCCATGATATGTAATTACAGAAGCTATTGAAAGACTGGCTTATAAAATATGGCGACTAGTATGCTAAATGACATTCTTGTGCCTGTTTCACATTGCGTATCTAAAGTACTGAATGGGCCTTTTAATAACTTTGGCAGGAGACAGCTGACAATCACGAACCAACGCCATTCACTGTGAAGTGATGAAAACTAAAATGGCCGCAGCTAAACGAAGAAACAACATACAATTGGCGAGGAGGATAATAAAGACATAATAGAAATAAGATTTTTATTAATTTTTTCACAGATTATTCATTCGTTTTCATTCATTCGTGACAAGGAATTATCTTTTTTTTATATTAGTTTATCTACAGTTCTTTGTCATTCTTTTGCGTAACTTTTAAGGTGTTCCTTTCTACTTGGGCTTGACAACACACAATCAATCCTTCCAACAAGTACAAAATAAAATATGTAAATAAATATTTTCACAATAGAATTCTATCCCTTAAAATTGTATACTTCTTCTAATATGAAAGCAGGACATTTATTTATTTATTTATTTTTCTTTTTGCCTTTTAATGATTCTTGTTTATTCTTGTGATAAAATATTTTAAAGCTTCAAAAAGAATAAGTTTTTGTCAAGTGACACTGTCTCAATGCCAATGAGATTATTTCAGCCCTGAGAAAGATTAAGATGATCGGATTAGTAGGACAAGAAGAAATTGTGACAGAAATGATGGCAACCTTAGACGGTTTGAGGATTAATAGTTATTGCAGTGATAAACAAAATATATGACGACGTCAAAGAAATACTAGAAGACCTCAGTAGATCAACGTACATAGCCAAAGGAACCATGTTCAATTGAAACCCAATTTAATTAGCCACATAACTAAATTAAAGAATATCGCTCGTTACTGAATGAGATCGAAAATAAAGTAAGAAGAACACTGAGGCTGTGTTCAAAACACTGGAACAAGAAATGCAATTTTTATTATAAACCCGCTACCAGTGCAGGCAAGACGGAAATTACTGGAAAGTAAATAAAACTCACCTGAAGTGAGTTGAATGTGTAATGCTTCTCATGCCAATGCCATTTCCACCGAGCTTGTCTTCGGCATGTGACTTCATTGAATTTCTTTTAATGTGTTCATCTCGAATTTATATTTAAAATCAGGAGATTGGCACCGTTTCGGGGCCTTCATCTTAACGGTTTCATTTGCACACCACCCCCACTCACTGATGTGAGGCCCCATTATAACGATATACTAGTGTGTTGTAGATATACTAGTTCAAATGTCTAACGGCGAAATTAGATTTACGAAAAAAAAAACCCAGCAAACCACGTATTCTGAGAAGACAATGTGAACCTCATTATTCATTCACGATCAGTCATGCCGTCGTCATGCCGTCATGCCGTCATGCCGTCATGCCGTCATGTTCGCTGAAACGCCACGCGGAATATTTTTTTCTATATCCACATAGAACTCTTTTGAGTTACTTCTGTTAAGCGTCTTATACTTTTGTCCCTATTACGCCCTTTGATTCCAATTTGACCCAGAAATTGGTATATAGTGGCTGCAACAAAACCCCTTGCTCAATTTCCACGGCTCTAACAATTATATTATACCCCACCTTTATCAGCACTGATTTTAGATTTTCATATTTATTAGTTCCATCCGGCTTACATATGGTACAAGCAATAGACATACAAATAGATTTATGCCTACGTTTTAAAGCTAATACAGAGTACGAAACGAAGAACCGAAATATTAGAAAAGTTTGGTTTACGAAATTCATAAACGCATTAGCAGATCGAAAAATGTCCTTAGAAACAAAATAATAGTGATACCCGACTATATACTGTCTACACTCCTGTGCGACAGTGAATGCTTGTCTATTTTTCATAGATGAAGAAAAGACGAGAAGTGACTGAAATGCAGTTCTAATGACGAACGTTGAGATATAATGAAGTGAGCAGATGAGAAACGAACACATTTTGAAGAAGAGTAGAGACTTAAAAAAAAAACAACAGTTTCTTGCAATCGGAAGAAGGCAACTGATAATCTTGGAAAGAGAAGGCTTAGAAAATTTGACATTATTCCAATCTATTCCATCGAATTCGATAATATTTAATCTTCTGTATATCAGTGAATGCTTGACTTTATTCGCATGAAGAAACGACGTGAAAGGACCGCGAAACGGATTTATCGAAGAACGTAAAAGAGCAGATGAGAAACAAAGACGTTTTGAAGGAGAGTAGAGATTAAAAGAAACTGCTTCCAGCAATCGGAAAGTCAGTCAGTTAATTGCCGCTTGGGCGATCATGTCTTTTTCGAGGCATGACTGACTAGGCAGAAGATTTTCCAGCATTAAGTTACCATTATTTTCTGCGATAAACTAGTTGCAAACCAAGGCTACAGAAACCAATCTGCCCTGCTATTTAACCCATATCTGGAGGGAGAAGAGATGGATTAATACTTTCCCCACGTGCATTTGTGCGTAAGTGAATGAAACGAATTCGACTGGAATTCGAACTCGAATTCCAATCGGAAAGACGCTGCTAAGAATCCCGGGAAGAGAAGGCTTAGAGAATTTGACACATTTCCACTCTATTCCATCGCATTCGATATATCAGTGAATGCTTGACTAATTATTTTCATATGAAGAAAAGATGCAGATTTATCGGCGAACGTTGAGAATGCCATGAACGGAGCAGACGAGAAACGAAGAGGTTTTGAATGAGAGTAGAAACTACAAAGGAATTGTTTCCAGCAACCGAAAAGAGGCAACTTTAGTTCTTGAGATACAAAATGAGCAAAGAATATTTGGAGAAATTAATACTCATAGAGGAATGGCACAATTTCAAAAGCTGTTTTCGGTGAGAGAGATGGGGTCTGTAGGCTCATGCTTGTATTTTTAACGGCCTTGGTAGCACAAAGAAAAATCTCCGTACAATTAATATCATTTTTTGACATTGGGGCTACTGGTTTCCAGACCCTCTCCCACACATACAAACTCACACAAACATCCAACGTTGACTCTGAGGGTAAAAGCGACAAAGTTATCGCAGGTATTTATGTCAGAGTTATTTCGTTCACTGTCTTCATTGTCAAGGCTACGATATGTGGCGATGGAGTAGAGACAACAGGGAGAAATAAATACGTGACTTTTCTGAGTGCCGGTAATTTAAAGTGAATATGATAAGCAGTTTCATCTTTAATTAAGACTTGCAACGGAGACGAACCACACGCATTTCCTTCATATTCCAATTGTAAGGAGGAAGCTTCACCCAGGCAGCTTTTGTCCAAGACATCTTACTTTGCGAAATGGAATCTCAAAATGCAACAATTTTAATCTCTTCAAATTCAAGGTCAACTGTTATCTCTGTTGTTGGGTGTGCGTTGTGGTGCAGTGGATATCGACTCGGAACGACAAATCGAGAAACCGAGTTCGAATTCCAGCTTAATTTCTTACATTCACTTACGCACAAATACGCTTTGGAAAGGTATGAATCCGTCTCTTCCCTCCAGTTATGGATTAAATAATAAAATAGATTGGGTTCTATAGCCTTGGCTGGTAACCAGTCTACAGCAGAAAGTAATCGCAACCTACTGCGGGATAATCTTCTGCCCAGTCAGTCAAATCTCTTTCGAGACATGATCGCCAAAAGCGTGTATCACGTATGGCACTTAACTGACTGACTAAATATAATAGTTGAAAACATGATTAAGGCTTCTACTGGGCATAAAGTGGGTGATCAGTTTTATATTGTTATGAAGTAATAAACTGATCCCCACCACTAATTACTAGTTAATAATATAATACATCTCTTCCCGTCTAGCTATGAGTCAAATAATAGGACAGATTGGGTTCTATAGCCTTGGCTGGCAACCAATCTACCGCAGAAAGCAATCGCAACCTACTGCGGGATAATCTTCTGCCCACTCAGTCATGTCTCTTTCGAGACATGATCGCCCAAAGCGTGTATCACGTATGGCACTTAACTGACTGTTATCTCTGCTCCTTATTATTATAATTCTCACTTTCTACTACCTCTTCTTATATTCACATCACTCATCTCATTCAGTAATCCACTACCTTGAGCAGCTCTTGAGCCATATATTGGGTGAACTTTCGCATAAAGAAATGAACAAATTTCTCTCTTTTATCCACAATGACAGATTTTATGATGCAGATTAATGTTTTCATAAATAAAGTGGTATTATCAAATCCATATTGATTAAATATTAAAAAAATAACCTCAATCAAATGAAAGACGGACCCTCAACGTGATATCTCCCCCACCCTCACTAATTTCTCACATGAATGTCGTAAAGTCTTTGAAAACATTTGAATACTTGAATCTTTTATGATGTTTGGGTAATTCACGATTTAACGAAGAAAGTTTTAATGATCTGAAACTCTCTCTGCTCAAACGTAACAAAATGACCGTTTTTCAAAGGAATCATTACAAATGATAAAAATAGATTGTTTAGAACAATATGAAGTGAAAAATGTGTCGAGTAAAAAGAAAATAAGACACCGTTAACCACCCCCAAACCGGTCGTCAACGGAAGAGGGAGCTACCGTATATTTGATGAGATTGAAAAGGCATTGTTAGAAACTCATTGATAAGAATGTAGACAAACACTCTCTTCAACTGAGCAGACTGATTAAAAGTCGCAACGAATGAAAAGACGTCCAGAACTGTCCAATCAGAATGGTACCGTCTGCCATTAGGACAATGCCAAACCTTACGTCTCTTTGCAGTCTGGGCAAACATTGGTTCCATTTGGATGGTATGGCCGCATCGGATTAACCTTTATTTCGATCACTGCAAAATTGTCTTAATAAGAAAAGCTTAAATTCTCTGGAAGCCTGTAAAACCATTTAGATTAGTGGTAACTTTTGGGAGGAAAGAATGATGAAGCTACTTCAAAGACAGCGAAAAGTAATAGAAAAATAGCACGTATGTGTTTGAATAAACTAGGTACATATCTTTCAATATTCACTTAAAACTTCTACAAGCTTTTGTTCCTAACCAATATATATATATATATATATATATATATATATATATATATATATATATATATATATATTTCATTTTTAAACGAGTTATTTCGTTACTTGGTTTCCACCACGAGTGGTTTCTTCAGGCGATTTTTAATAAAATTAAAAAATAAAAATATTGAAAATCGCCTGAAGACACCACTCATGGTGGAAACCTGGGTAGCGAAATAACTCGTTTAAAAATGAAAAATATTCAAAAGTTCTACAATATAATTGAATAGAACAATTTTTAATACAAATGTGTCCTGGTCTAACCCTATTAGAACCAAAAAACTAAGTACGAAACAATCAATATATATATAAATGAGATGGGTCATATATATATATATATATATATATATATATATATAATGTATGAGTTATGATAATGTTTAACGCTAAGATTGCTGTTTTTTCAGTAGTTTTACTGGTAAAAGATATTTTGGCAAGCAAGTTTTTATCGTAAAGTGCTCAATATCGGGTTAGAGATAGAGCGTTGATAGTTTTAGTGCAAATAAGTTGTCATTTTAACTGAGCAGGTCCATGCTGACTTCAAAGTTTTGTGAGGACACCGTTATGATGCCTTTACTCATCAGTATCCTCACAAAACTTCGAAGTCGACAAGAACCCGCTGAATTAAAGTGACAATTTTTTGCACTAAAACTATATATATATATATATATATATATATATATATATATATATATATATATATATATATGACCCAACTCACTTTTTACAAAACCTGACCAAACATGAATTAATAAAAATCTCATCTTGGTAGAGTAGCGAACCTTTCACCCCATATAAAATAAATAAATGAACTGAGTCATGCTGACAGCAAACGTGGGCGAAACTGACAGGGCGAAACTGACAGCAAGTCACTGATGACCTAATTACGGGTGTCCCTTATATCTGCTTCCACCCAGCGATGTCACATCGGGTACACATGGCTGAAAACTATGCGGATAATAACAAATTTAGTCATCGACTTGATTTCTGCACTTATTCTTCTTATTTGTTTGCAATGTCAAGAAAAAGAGAAATCAAACGAACGACACAGTTTCGTTCAATAAAACTATTTTAATCGCATTGCCTATCAGACCAATGGCAGCGATTAACCTGATCAGCTTATGCAGTTGAGTCTCGGCAAAAAAAGATTCTCAACACGAACAATATCTCTAGTCGGAAGACTGACAGCATATTATGGCCGTGTTCATTTTTATTTGATTTGGCCATAATAATCAGAAGAATTAATATGAATGCCTCACCGTTTAGCAACGGAATTCGAGATTTGAAGTGCGTCTTTCTTACGAAATTTAACGCAAACAGGACAAAGACACAAAAACAGCCAAAAGTTGCTTCACTGGCGACTTGTATAAGTGAAAAGTGCCATGATTGTAGGTCGCGTGTTCATTCGACACTATTGACCGATGTAACTCCAACAGATATGCTTGTTAAAAATCGAATTTTAATTCCCAATCAGGAATTGCTACAGAGTTTGTTAATATGTAAACGGCTTTTCAAATGGAAGTTTTAAAGTTTTTCAAATTTCAGAATTTTAAATTTTTAGGAAAACCCCTTAAAAGGAAAAAAGTGTAAGTCGAATTTGAATTCCGGAAGGAAAAATTTAATAACTTGACTTGTATTATTTAATTGGGATCCCTGTCAGTCTCTCCACGTATATCTGTTTAATGGTAGTCTCTTCATATCTACCTCCTTGAAAACAAGAAAATTGGTTCAAACCAAAGAAAAATTAAGTTTAAAAAAAAAGATCTTGAAACAAACGTGCATAAATGAAAGAATGCTGTCAAAATCACCCAATAAATATTGGGGATGTAGAAATTAATTCCGCACGAAGACTGATAGTTATCATGTAGCATTGATTTTTATATACCCCATAATATTTGCAAACAAATACCCCATAATATTTGCAAACGTTCTATTCCTTGATATCGATAATTTACAAATATAGTGTATGCAAAGTATAAACAAATATATATATACTAGCATCATAACCCGGCGTTGCACGTGCAACTCAGAACATTTTAGTAGTAGGAGAAAAAAATCTATTTTCTTTTGTTTTGCGTAAACGTGATTTGATGTTTTGTGTGACATTGTAAACAACATTGCGTTTGTTTTTGTTTCAAATTTACAGGGGAAAATATTTACATTTTTTGTTAACTAAATGAATTTAACATAAAAATAAAAATTATTTATTTTGTTTTACTGAAATTAGAAATATAAAAACTATTACTCTCTCAGTTCAGAAATTTCTTGAAGAATATTTAAAAATGGTTGACATTTAATTTTAGAGGAAACAGTTACATTAATGCCACACGAATTACAGACACTTTTTTTTTACATATTTTGTTTTTGTTTGAAAAAACACTTCCTTTTTTTGTTTAATATTTCTTTTCATTCAAAATTACGGGGGAAAAATATTCACATTTTTTTATTGACCAAATGAATTTTTAAAACGCCGGAATAAAAATTAAATATACAGGCTCATTTTTGTTTTTTTTTAATGAAAAATATTTTAGTCGCGTTTGACACGTGTGATTTGATTTCTGTGACGCAATTAAGTAACTATCTTAGATCTTAGATGTTTTACGAAGCAAATGTAAACACTCGGCTTCATTGGCCAAAAATTGCAAAAGGGAAAATTGCTGAACTTAAACTCAAAAAGTATGTGTCGACCTGACTTCCCTGTAGATATGTGTCCCTAGAAAGTTTGAATGGCATAGCTTAAAAAATGTAGGCGTGCATAGGGAACAGTCACACACAGTCTCACAGATTGCCTTTTATATATATAGATGTGTGTGTGTGTGTGTGTGTGTGTGTGTGTGTGTGTGTGTGTGTGTGTGTGTGAGCGAGCGCGTTTGTGCGTGTTCACGTATGAGAGCTTTTATGGAAATATTTCAATTCTGTTCTTTGTTTAACAAAGACTGTGAAAATGCAACAACAATAAAAATCCTATTTCTAAAAGGCAAATGCAGGCTTATTAAAGTGGAGCTAAAATCACGAACTCTGCAAATTATTATATATAAAATGCTTTATTCGTTTTGACTTTCTGACTAGGTATTCGCACAGTGCTTAGCAAATAATCAACTTTTTGCGAGAAAAACATTCGGTGCGGCAACCTTCAAGATATACTTGCAAAATTCGTTTACTTCGCCGATGCAATTACTGAACCAAATTCAAAATTTCTTTCAGTTTAAATCTAATGAAAGAAAAAGTTGTTTCTTTGAATTTAAACCGAAAATGCTAAACACTTCCGCACGTGTAAAATAAAAGCATATAATTACGTACATCTTTCAGCAAATAAGTGTTATAACGTTTGTTTGTTTTTTGTGGTGGGGTTATACTTAGACCTCGAGTTACAGTGAAGCCGAGGCTAAGCTGTTGAACGTACACCGGAAGCATTTTTATTTATAACTAAATCCCAAATCTTTCTGGCAAGTTGTGTAACCATAAAAGGCCGCATCAGCATCCCACTAGTAAAGATGAACATGGATACCGAAAGAGAGTGAGATCGACCCTGTATAACACTAACCCTGCCATCCACTCTGAGAACGTTCACGCGTAGGTTACAATATAAGATACTATTCTAGACATCTACATACGTGTTCGGAACAATGTTCAATCGTAGAGCAAAAGTAGAAAACAGAATTGCGAATACGAAAGCTTGGCTCTACTTTCGATGTTTAACCAGTGTGAGGATTGAACTCTGAATCCTGTGTTCAACATTTAGCCAACTGCTAAACCTGTCGCCGTTCGTATTTCCACTTCAGAAAGTTGCGTTTATTCTATTTGTTTAGGTTTTTCTTGTTGGGGCATTGGTTCCCGTAATGTTTTTGAAAATATGTTAAGAACGAAAATCAAAAGAGAATGAACAGAGGAGAAAAGAGAGACATAGAAACTGAAAGAAAAATATTAGAAAAGAACAATGGAGAGTGAGAGAGAGAGAGAGAGAGAGAGAGAGAGAGAGACAGACAGACAGACAGACAGACAGACAGACAGAAAAATGATAGAGGTGAGAGTGAAAAACACGATAGAAATGTGTGTTAGTGTGTGTGATAGATAGATAGATAGATAGATAGATAGATAGATAGATAGATAGATAGATATGGAAAGTGAGAGAAAGAGAATATGACAGAAATGAGACAGAGAGAAAGCACGACAGAAATGAGAGAGGGATTATAACAGACGTGAGTGAGATAGAGATTGGAAAAATGATAGAAATGAGAGAGAGAGAGAGAGAGAGAGAGAGAGTGTGTGTGTGTGTGTGTGTGTGTGTGTGTGTGAGAAAAAGATATATATATATATGTATCACAGCTCATCAGTACGGTTAGACTTCGATTACTTTTAACCCAGGATTGAAACCCGACCGAAGTGGCGTCAATCGGCATATATAATTACATAGGAAATCCTATTTAACTTCTTTTTTCACAGCACCATTTCACTGACATCAATTGCTCAAGATAATGTGTATACATTAGTAGACAGCTGATCCTGAGTGCTCCATAGTTTTGGCATTGTGTCAAATCTGTATATGAGTTAACATATTCTTTGTTCTCAATATCTAGAAAGGAACAGTTGTTTACAGGATTAAATAGATGTTTTATCCCTTTACTGTGCAAACCCATCGATCGAACAGGTTTGGGATGAAATCCTTAAAATATCGATTTCTGTATAACTGTCAATTTAACTATTTTTTCGAAGAAATTGGTAGAAATTTTATTAATATCTAAAAATGTCTGGAATTCATTTATCCGTTTTGAAATATTTTGGAAAATTGTGCGTTGTGGTCCAGTGGATATCGGCTCGGAACAAGAAGCCGGGGAGCCGAGTTCGTATTCCAGTTGAATCCATTGTATTCACTTACACGCATATACCCCTGGGGAAAGTATCAATCCGTCTCTTCCTTCCAGTTATGGGTTAAATAGCAGGACAGATTGGGTTCTATAGCCTTGGTCGGCAACCAGTCTACCGCAGAAAGCAATGGCAACCTACTGCGGGATAATCTTCTGCCCAGTCAATCATGTCTCTTTCGAGACATGATCGCCCAAGCGTGTATCACGTATGGCATTTAACTGACTGACATAAAACAAAATTAATCTGAAATATCAACAAAATATTTCGCAAACTAAATAATCTTTTCGTAATTCTCCTTTACCCTGAAAACGCTATTTTTTTTAAAAGAGAAACTATACCAAATTTGTACCGTTTGCACACAAAGGTATAACTGAAGCAAGGAGCAAGGCTAAGTCCCAAATTCAGTGTGAACTTTTTTCCAATCTTCTTTATTAAGTCAATTATTTGTTATCAAGACGATCATTTTTATCTAGATTTTGTCTTATATATTCCATGCATTTTATGGTTACATTCTGTCTGATGTCTGAGATTTGAATAATAAAAGTTTCCTTATATCCCTAGCATATTTCTCAGTATCCTTCCTCGTAACTCCAACTGTTATAATAATCGCGTATTATGTATAAAATTTTTATAAGGGAATACTTTGCTTAGGGCGATATGATTATAAAAAAAGACTTGGTTCCTTTGAATTCTGAGCACCTGGAATAAAATTCTCAATAAAGGTAATAAATAGCCCTGAAGTGATTATATCTTCATTTGAAAAAAAGTATGGCTGTTTGCAATATTTTCCTCTACCGTTAGAGGATAAGTACCGATCCTTACTTGACTTCCCCCTTCTCACGGAGTCCAAACCTTGTATTATCCCTCCTATGCCGGTATTAGAAGTTTTCTTTTTTTTTTTAATCATTTTACCCCAACCAAGGCAATCCACTGCCACTATTGCGCAGGGGGTTACATAGGTGGTGAGAAAGAGTGGTTAGGTATAGGAAATGTCAGGAGGAGGGTGATAGACGGGTAAGGATGTAGATGGGAAGTGTGTTTGAGAGAATGGATGCGAGTTAGTGTGTTAGGAGGTGTCTATTGACCTTACATTTAAACTCCTTGGAGGTTGTAGCTGTCGGGAAAGCAAGTATGTGGAAGGGAATTCCACAGGCGGAAAGTGCGAGAAAGCTGGTGGAGTAGAATTTGCGTTTACAATTTATCAGTTTCACAGTAAAAGGGTGGGACCTAGTTGCTAATCTTGTGGCTCGAGGAAATTCGTATATAGGGGGTAGCAGTGAGTAAGTTCGTCAGAGCAGAAGCCGTGAAAGTATTTGTAGAAGAGACACAGGGAAGCCACATTGGGCCGGTGAGAAAGTGACTGTATCTGAGCTGCCAAGTCGAGATTGATCACATTACAAAGTCTTTTGTTTTTCAATCTTGTCTTGGACAAGATTGAAAATAGCGGCTCTTGCAATGATTGCCGACAGATCGAAATGCTCCAAGTGTCCCACTACACCGTTCTGTATGGTATAAATTGTAGCAGGTGGGCTATGGCTGTAGTACATTCTAGTGTGAATCAAGGCTGGCTGTTTGGTTTCTGTTTGCATTTTTACTTTGGAATAAAACTATGAATGCTTGAGAGGATCTATACGGAGATGAGAGAGACAGTTGTCCAAGCACTATTTTTTTTTTTTTTTTTTGCGAACTCTGAAAGAGGAGCTTTCGCAGTGTAAGATATGAAGCAGTCCCAGTTTGGCGTACCGAAAGATTGTACATCAAGTAATACTTCCGGTTTTGCATCAACTTTAACATTGATAAATGAGTGATCATGAATTCTCAACGCAGGTATCACTTTTCTGAGCAAGATGTGAAAAAGAGGTCTAGGATTGTGGGGTTGCGTAGACCCGTTGTGTCAGCAATACGAGTGGACTTATTATCTGGGTCGGATCATAATCGATAGAAAAGCCATGACAGTATCTGCCTTTTTCATCGGGTCTGATTGAGTGGACTAACCACTCCTTGTGGTAAATATTGTCGGCACTTGGAATATGAACGTAAGCTGAGGAATGATCAGAGTTGATATCATCAATTTTCTCGGCTATTTTTAAAACATCACAATTCTATCATTCTGTGGAAGATAGACCATTAATATGAAAGACATACTATGAAAGAAGGCCACGCGAATGCACATGAACGGGAACTGAGGGTCCTCGTTTTTTTATCTATGCCACATGGGAACTCATACTTAATATAGTCGCTGAGTCCATGGCCACAGTGATTTCGAGGTCATATTTTAATATTGTGGGTGAGTAGTCCGAGATGGTTAAAATCATGCACAGAGATAAGATAGGCTATGACCGGTTTCCAACATGAACATGAGGTCTGGTTTAAAATCATGAAGATGGTGTTAAACTTCTGGAAATTTGAATCGTAGACCCCCTACATCACATTTTTGTAAGAGACCAAAATCTTCTTCAATTTTCTCAATTTTCGGGGTAAGGGCCTCGTTTTTTCCTCATTTTTCACCTTCTTTCATCTTTCCCGTATGAGCACAGCTATATCCACGATCTGACAGGTTTTTTTTCTTCTATCATGTTCGGTCTTCCCGACAGTAGAATGGTCGATCTAGATGTGAAGTTCCCAGAGTACGGTACTCTATTTTTTTTAGAAAATCCTTTGGGTTGTTCTTATAGAATTTGTCTAAATCAGTGGTACTTGACCTTTTTTCTTTTACTCAAGAACCATTTTTACTCTTATTTTCTTGTATACCCCCCCCCCATAACCATTCGATGAAAACGAAATTATTTTATTTTTTATTAATAGTTAAGTTTAGAAATTGCATTATAGAAATAGTACATGTATATGCTTAATTTTGTAGTAAAACTAATTTAATGAAAATAAAATTGTATTTGACAACTCATTTCTATATAACATTTATGTGCACTAGTAAAATAACTCATAATAAACCATTTTAAAATGGTCCCCTGAAAACTCTAGTCATGTTAAATAGACCTCCGGAGTGCATATGCACCCTGGTTGTGAACCACTAATCTAAATGGTAAAAGCCAAATCTTTTGCATCCCACCCCCCAGCGGATGACTGTTACTTCCTCGTCATGACTGTCTTTTTTCTCCCTTTTGAACCAGTTTGTTGTTTTAATAATGGCGGATGTTTAATTTCTGTTTTTATATCAAACCAACAACCTTATGAAATAGTTAATGTTTAAAAATAAGAAACTTTTGTAATTACTATTTATGCAATCAATGATAAATTTCAGTCGACACTGTTAACATATTGACTCTATCTAAATTCATCTATGTGTCTTTCATTGAATTTTCCATGGAAAATTAATGTTCAAAATTCTCTGAAGTCAGATTCACAGTAAGGCTGAAATCGATGATAGCTTTTTATCAAAACGCCTTCCTGATTTTTTATTATTAACAGATTTTAGGGAATTCTCATAACTCCTTTCTGCTTTGAAATTGACACTTTTACATCTCTACAGAATTTACTTTGAAAACAAAAATGAACATTTGAGACGTTAACTCAACACTCAGATTTTAAATTAGACCCTGAATAAATTTAAGAATCTCTAACTTAGCGGAAAAGGAAAATTCCCGTGAGAAAAATGATGACCTTAATATTCTAAAGCGTTAATCCTAATGTCCTGTTTTGCTTTTTAAATAAATTAGATACCCAATGCTTTTGACCGAATTATACAAACTATCATTTTCACCTTAAATAAGAGTGCACAACAAATTATAGGAATCAGATAACCGTTTATACTAATTCATCGTTAATTCTTAACCACCGTAAAGTCATGTGGTTGTGATATCATTTTATGAAGCGGCTGCTCAATACATCAGTGCAATTTTGTGACAATTTCAAAAGAAAAAACATAAAATAAACACTTAACACATTCCTTACAGATATATAGATTATTAAATATTTAAATTGTGTGTATTTAGGTAGCATATCTTCATTGATGCATGTCTCATTAAATGATATGGACAAGTTTTGTTGAATTATTTTATGCAAATGTTTTTCATATCGTCTGATAAGCTTAATAGCATTATCGTTGAAAGAGGAAAGAAAATCACAAAATTAATACATGTTTTTATTTAATCCTTTCTGAGCTTTTGGCTTACATCAGCCATTATCAAAGATGAAAATAGTGTTGGCTGTAATGAGCAGTTCGCGGACAAACGATAGTAGTAGTAGTCTATTTTGTTTGTGTGGAGGATTGGCGAACACGTGCGTGCATGCTGGAAGCGAAAATTGCACTGCAAGTTGTGGCGTCTCACTTGCGTCTCACTGGCTTTCCATACTTAATACTTCTTACCCCCACACGAGAGTGGGGGCAAGAAGTATTAAGTATGGAAAGCCAGTGGGATAACCAATCGCTTCTGTTATCTATTATAGGCATTTGAGAATGTGTGTGGACATTTCGTAATAAATTTTGTTCAGGTTAGGTTTCAACTGTTATGTATATGGCTTCGAGTATTTTTAGTTTTTGTTTATTGTTTTCGTGTTTAAGTATGGTTGTGTTTTCGACGAGGATTTCACGGAATTGTGTATGTGGCCTGGTATGTTGTTTTAGATGTCTAAAGATGATAGAATTGTTTACAGACGTTCACGAAGTTTTCCCTTTAGCAGAGGACAATATGGGGGTTAGAAAAATTGTTTTGAGGGACTAATCTTGTAAATGAAAAGAGCCTTTCTAAATTGACATCGTTAATCAGAAATTTGGTTTCAATCATCAGCTATTATCGCCAGAGAAAACACCCAACTAGCCCGGCCACATGGAAAAAATTCAGATATATGCATCGAAAGTATAATTCAAAATATATATTAAGTAAGTTAATCTGGTACAATGTCAAAATAAAGATTATGAAGAGTGTGCTGCGCCAAGCTTCTAGGCAGAAAGGACTTGCCTGCATTTGAAATATGAGCTTTTAACTGGACTTGAACATAGGCCAGTACCGTTAATGAAAGTAAAGGTCTAATTTAATGTTTATAGAAAATTTAAATAGAATTTATAATTGAACCAGATATCTTAGCCTGCCTTTGTCAATTATCTTAGCCTGCCTCTGTCAATTATCTTAGCCCGCCTCTGTCAATTATCTTAGCCCGCCTCTGTCAATTATCTTAGCCTGTTTTTGTCAATTATCCAATATCAATTACACTAAAAAAACGAGCCAATTACTTTTCATCCTTTGGCACCACCAGCGTGAATGTTCGTGTCTCTGTCTCTGTCTCTGTCTCTGTCTCTCTCTGTCTCTCTCTGTCTCTCTCTCTCTCTCTCTCTCTCTCTCTCTCTCTGCTTCTCTATGTCTCTCCAGATTAATCAAAGTATTATTTTCTGGCGGGTTGTGATCCTCACAATTAAGAGAAATGATCGCCTTAATTTCAAAAATATTTTATTTCGAAAGATAAATTTAATTTCATGAATTATGATCCAACATCTATGACTTCTGGTATGTGTTCAAACAAATAAATTTACTCTTCATATTTGTTCTTGTATCAGACTTAGCTTTCAAAACGTCAAAAAGAGATTTTATCAGGAAGTATGTACGACCGTTATGTATTTTTTCATTGAAGATTATTTTGTGACTATCTTCAATGTCTTTTTCTTAAAGTCTTTGCTTCGATATTTTCTTTATGACCAATGGTGCCAGTAAAGAATATGCAACTACTTCAACCAGTGAGCAACAAGCCAACTTTATAATAATTGAAATAAAACGTAATCGAAATTTTGTTACAAGGATTGACTGAAAAGTTGATTATATATATATAAAATAATATATATATATATATAGAAATTTGATTAATCTTTTATTTAGTTTTTCTAGCGTTTGGCAGGAGTAATGGAGTGCAAAATCTAAACTAGCGATGACCAAATATAGTGCTTCTTATCATAAATCAATTACCTATATTGGACATACTACCCCCTCCTTGAGTAAACGCCTCATATTTAGCTAATCAACTCAAAGTCATATGTCCACTCATAAAAAAAAAAAATTCTAGTTACCCACGATTTACAAGATTTCTTAAGGAAAATTCTCGTCGAAATCACAAAAATTCTATATAAATCAAATTACATATTGTTTTGAGAGAAGCCCTGTATATAAGATATCTCGCTCGCACTATCAATCTCACCTAATTCAACAGCAGTAATGTGGTGCCGAACGTTTGTTTAAAAACAATAAAAAGACGTTCTTTTGAATTCTAGCCGCGGTCAACTCGCGAAGCTCACAAAAAACGCTCCTACATCCAGCCAACACAAAACACATCTTACACAGTGAAACATTAAGAAAAATTAACAACTCCCCTTGAAAAGGGTTTTAAAAAAAAAGTGACCGAAAGTGTTTGGGGCAATGGACAATCCTTACACTCGCTTTTATCGAACGCAAAAATGAAATATAATTAAAAGAAAGATTGCTGTCAAATATGCAATTTCCAAACTGGCAGTGTTTCTCCATATATAAAAACAAACACAACTTTAAAGTACGTAAACACAAGATCTGACCACACAAACAGCATAATCAAACACATCCATGACGGAATAGAACACAAGCTATCAAAACATTCGTCAAACAAAGCAATCTTTGATAAAAACTTAGAAGTAAAATAAAAAATAGGACATTTTTTTAAAAATTAATCAGTAAACACTTTTTAACAATCTCAGAATTAAGAATTAAAATTTTCAATAGGAATTCAATCAAATTAAATTATAGCCTGAAACCTGAAATAACAACGTACAAAATAACATCATTGACCAGGAATGTAACTGTAGGGACAAAAACAAATGCCCACTTAATGGTCTTTGTCAAACAGAAGAGGTTATTTACAAAGCGGAGGTACATGACATAGATGGACAAAGAAAAACATATTTGGGGTCTACTAAAGGCATGTTTAAAAACAGATGGAATAATCATAAATCAACATTTAAACTGGAAAACCTACAAAATTGTACCAAACTGGCTAACCACGTGTGGAAATTAAAATTGGAAAATCGAAAAAATTAGTAGTATAGTGAAAATAACGAAACCATACAACGGTGGCGATGTATATAGATTGTGCCAGGAGAAAAAGTTAGCTATTATGTTGTTCCCACAACAACAAAAACCAAAAAGTACATGAAAGATTAGAAATGATGTCCAGATAAATACATACTAGGATCATACAAACATGGATAAAAGTGTTGTAAGATTCTTGAATAGCTCCTTGCTAATTTTGAAAATTTTCGGTTGTTTAAAAATTCCAGTCGCGCGTTTGTAAAAAAAAATCCCTGTTTGTACATTTGAAAATCGGAGAAACTGAAAGGGTAAAAGAAAAGAATGTTAAACTTAACGTAGTTGATCGACACATAGCGTCTATGGTTTCGATACATAACAAATTTTCGTTAAGGAAAATGAGAGTATTGACCAGAGTTGCAAGTCGTGTCTGTTTTCTTTAAAAAACATGACATTGAAATTTAAACTTTAAAGATAAGGGGTTGTATCTACAACGTTAAGTTTAACTTCCTTTCCCCTTACTTTTTCGTTATCCATTTTTTTGAATTTAAAGTTTTTCTGTTGTTTTTTTTTCGCGTGTTTATTTTTTGGATGATTTTGAACATTCACTGTTGCATGATTTGGGTCTGAAGAGCGGCTTTGGCTGCGGTATATTTATTACCCATGCATTTGTAAAATATCAAAAGTTTTTTTTTCTTTATATGTGTGTGTGTTTGTGTGTGTGTATGTGTGTGTGTGGATTCCGGATGAGGAACCGCACAAAATGATAAACAAAAAAAAAACAGATATGCAGATAGAAAAATAGGTTATATTGAACGTAATATACAACTTGAACGCAGGTTAGTAAATCCAGGAATACTTTTAGTAGAAGTAAATATATACAAGTCTTGAAGTGAAGTCGTTGGAAATAATATGTCCGGGTGTATTATGCTAGCTGAGTGGAGCTCAGAGTTAGTCTGGTCTCTGGGTAACTTCGGTATCTGTCGGAACTCTCCGATAACTGTAACGGATCTCTACGATTACTCTCCACTGCAAACTGCAACTCTCTCTGTGGCAGGAGTATATGTACACTCAGTCGAGTCCATACTGATATACAAAAGGGGGAGATCCCACAACAAAATCTATGTATGTATATGTGTGTGTGTGTGTGTGTGTGTGTGTGTGTGTGTGTGTGTGTGTGTGTGTGTGTGTGTGTTTGGGCAGTAATCCACCTTTTATATAAGTTTTATTAAAGACGACTGACAAGGTGTAACTGCGATTAGTCTCTTTATTCATTTTTTTTTTTTGCATTTGTACGTATTTCTTTTCTGAGAATAAAGTCTGTAAAAACTGTGAAAATGTTCAATATATACGATCGTTTTCGACTATTCTATAAACCGTCATCAATTTTTTTTAACTGAATATATAGATTTGCATATATATCTATACATAGAGATGGAAATCTTTTTGAATTTCCAAACATGTTCAGCACAATGTGGCCGTGTTCATAGTTGATATTATTCAGTGTTATTGTTTTTTTGTTTTTTTTATTATTATTAATTCTTCCATTATTTTTATCCGTTTTTTCTCGATAAGCGATTTTGTGGAAATAAAATAAATTTCCCATCACTATATATATATATATATTATTATTAATTCTTCCTTGATAATGGCTAAAAGAATAGCAGGAAGCGGTCGTATATATTGAACCTTTGTACTGTTTTTTCACACTTTATTTTCCAAAAAGAAAATAATTGTAAGAATGCAAGAAAAAATTTTAATTTTAATTTATTTTATTTTTCCAATTTATTATATTAGGTTTAATGAATTTATATCTTCGTGTCACGTTTTTAAATGTCATTCATTTTACGTTTTATGAATATTTTTTTCTGTTTGTGTATGTAATTTCATATCTGTTTGCAGTTCACTTCCGGTCAAAATTTAAAACTTCTCTCTCTCTTAGATTTTTCACTTATTTTCTAATCTTTTCTCCCCTCTTTCTTTTCCCCCACTTTTTAAAACATATCTTTTTATCACACACACACACACACACACACACACACACACACACACACACACACACACACACAAAAAAAATTCAAAAATAAAGGGAAGTGGTGTTTTTAATTTTTTTTCACTAAAACGTTTATTACCATCATTATTAACTACCTGATGAGACATTGTTCTTTCAATGTCGAAAGAAAATGTACAATTTTATAGTAGTTTGTAGTTTGCACATGTTCTAAAATAATAACTTATATATATATATATATATATATATATATATATATATATATAAAATTAAGGCAGACACGTTATTTCATGGTAAATCGGAACTATAGGACTATTTCAGGCGAACCATCACCAGCTTCCGTCTTTATTGTTCGTGTAAAATCCTTTGTACAATAAAGACGGAAACTGATGATGGTTTGCCTGAAATAGGCCTACACTTCCGAATTACCATGAAATAACGTGTCTGCCTTTATTTTTCTTATATTTGCTCTATATGTATTTATATACATATATATTTAGAGGTCTCTTAGAGAGTTATCCTACCACTCTATGTACAGAATACTCTTTTGGATTCTTCTTATCTACACCGCATGCATATATATATATATATATATATATATATATATATATATATATATATATATATAAACGTTGCTCCGAAATAATAATTTTAATTCACAACATAGGTGGACGTTGATAATGTAGTAGAGGCTGAAGATGAGCCATATATTAATTTGCTTTGTTATAGATAGTAGTTGGATGGTAATTTGACACAATAGTGCTTAACATGAAAGTCCGTATTAAGTAGTGCTGTGTTAGTGAATTCCGTTATGTAGAAAAATTGCAGGCATTAATATTTACTGACGCTTATACAAATACGGGATGTAAGCACAAGCGATGAGTAATTTTTGTTGTGACAACGATGTATTTGAAAAAGTTGGTCGTCTCTACTGGTGCAGTATATAAGCTCGTCTTCCTGGTTAGTGAACATCTTTACCCAATATAGTAATGACTATTTGACAAAAGAGTGCTTTGTAGCTGAAAATGTGTTCTATCCAATAGTGTTACTGTTTTACGAGACGTTATTTTCGAAGCGCCCCTCTTATAAATGCCAGTACAGGAGGACTTCTCAGTACGAGTTTAATTCGTTCTCAAACCGGAACTCGTACTGCAATTAAATCGTATCATAAAGAAATTTTCCCATTGAAATTAATAGAAGAATAACTAATCCGTTCCAATGCAGTTAGGAAAAAACAACAACAATAAAACATAATAAAAGAGAATGCAAGAAATAAGATGTTTTATTAAGGCTACTAATCTCAAAACGGAGACAATCTAGGCGTGAGGAAAGCGGTAAAGCAGGAAGGGGTTGTGTGTAAGTTTTTACTTGACCACTTTTTTATAATCTACTTTCTTCAGTCATTCAGTTAAGTGCCATACGTGATAAACGCTTGGGCGATCATGTCTCGAAAGAGAAGCAGAAGATTATCCCGCAGTAGGTTGCCATTACTTTCTGCAGTAGACTGGTTGCCAGCCAAGGCTATAGAACCCAATCTGTCCTATTATTTGACTCATAGCTAGCGGGGGAAGAAATATATTATTAAGTAGTAATTAGTGGGAGATCAGTTTATTACTTCATAACAATATAAAACCGATCCCCCACTTTCTGCCCAGTAGATGCCTTAATTATGTTTCCAACTATTATATTCAGTCAGTTAGTTAAGTGCCATACGTGATACACGATTTGGGCGATCGTGTCTCGAAAGAGACATGACTGACTGGGCAGAAGATTATCCCGCAGTAGGTTGCCATTGCTTTCTGCGGTAGACTGATTGCCATCCAAGGCTATAAAACTCAATTTTTTCTATTATTAAACCCATAAATGGAAGGAAGAGACGGATGAATACCTTTCCAAAGGGTATTTGTGCGCAAGTGAATGCAAGGAATATCAACTGGAATTCGAACTCGGCTCTCCGATTTGTCGTTCCGAGTCGATATCCACTGCACCACAACGCACATCCCTAATACAAAAGATTAACACGAAATAAATCCCCAACATGTACGAAACATGGAAAATTTAAAAGCCCAAAACGCTCGGGATATTACCACTATGAGATAAACTTGTGAACTGAATGAGCGCAGGCTGTGCTTGGTGGTAGGAGGGCCGTAAATTAAGCACGTTAATTGAGCGAGGTGGTGGTCGATAATTAAGGTAAAATGGCGTTGGGAGCTGACGTCATCTGTGACGGGTACTTCCAATAATTTTCTTTAATAAAGTAAACAGATACTCGGAACGTCTAACTTCAGCTTGACTTTGAGCTTTCTATTTTTGAAAAATTGAGAACGTTAGCTAGCAACGCTATCGATTACCTCTCTTTACCTCAATCACCGACCGCCACAGTGTACGACCGTCGCTCGTACTGCGAACTTTTACTCATCGTACAATACAAAAATTCTTATGAATGGCGACTCGTAAAGCAAGTTGATCGCACACTGGTGTACTCGTACGACGAGGTTCTACTGTTTTAGAATTCAAATTTTCAAAGTAGGTTGAAGGATAACACAACCTAGACAAATTTTTGAAAACTTATGATTATAGACATTTTTCATTCTCATTTGCACAAATTCTGTTTCATGACAGTTAAAAGTCGGTACGTCCAAAATGTCACGAAAAAGAAGGATGCAAGGTAAAAAATGCAAAATATCATAAAATTATCGTCAAAAAAATGAGGGACGTTCAAAGGATATTTTTTTCATCCTTTTTACAACCTTGGAAATTTTTATTGAAATTTTGTTTTACTGGTATCAATGCAGGATCATAATTTTGTATGGGAAACTTGGATGTTTATTCAATACATTAATTTAGTGTTTTTGCAAAAATCAGATAATTGTTGGATTTTAACGAAAGGTTCAGGGCGTATACAGAAATGAGTAAAGTTATCTTTGAAATATTGTTTTTAGAAAATCTGTGTAAACATATAAACTAATTTATATCGATTAAGTGATATTGTTATTAAATTAAAACTCTGTTTACTAATCATAAATAGAAAATTCAATAACCAGTATTATTTTAAATAAAATTTTGAATTTATTTTATGTGCGTATAAAGATGCAGGTTTTTGTAAATACGGATATATATATATACATCTATATACGATATTATCAAAAAATAATAGCGGTAAATAAAGTAAATTTAAAATTTATTGGAAATTTTATAAAAATTCATCAACACGTGTCTTCGTATCTATAATCTCAATATACCTGAGATCTCAATATACATAACTGATGCCCAACTGAATGACATCCACTTCACCGCCCCCCCCCACTCAGTGGTATCTAACATAATTTCAAAGCTTGACCTCCATAAAGCGAGCGGCGGCGGCGGCGACGGAATTCCAATAATTGTCTTGAAGAAATGTTCCCCTGAATCCTCCTGTGTTCTCTCCAAACTCTATAACTACTGCCTCTCTGCTTCTTGCTTTCCTGCCTGCTGGAAGTACTCCTCCATGGTTCCACTATATAAAAACACTGGTGAGCCCTCTAATTATCGCCCTATCAGCCTCCTACCGATTTTTGGAAAAGTGTTCGAAGCCATTATCAACGCCGAAGTGGTTCAACATCTCACAGCCCACAGACTATTCTCTGACAAACAGTATAGTTTCCGCTTCACCACTGATACACTCACAACCATCACTGAATATATACACTAGGCTCTTGACAAGAACGGCGAAGCCCGAACTGTTGCCCTAGATAAAAAAAAAAAGCGTTTGACAGAGTCTGGCATGCTGGCCTTCTGCGCAAGCTGCGAGGTTCTGGTATAACTGGACAATTGTTTGACCATATCGAGTCATTCCTTTCAAATCGCACAATGAAGGTAGTATTGAACGGATATGCCACCCAATACTATCGTACGGACGTGGGTGTCCCTCAAGGCTCTATTCTAGGTCCTATGCTTTTCCTAATCTACATTAACTATCACCCAGATGTTATAAGATCCCAACTAGGCATATATGCTGACGACACTACAGTTTACTCTCAGTCAGTCATTTAAGTGCCATACGTGATACACGCTTGGGCGATCATGTCTCGAAAGAGACATGACTGACTGGGCAGAAAATTATCCCGCAGTAGGTTGCCATTGGTTTCTGTGGTAGACTGGTTGCCGACCAAGGCTATAGAACCTAATCTGTCCTGTTATTCAACCCATAACTGGAAGGAAGAGACGGATTAATACCTTTCCTAAGGGTATTTGCGCGTAAGTGAATACAATGGATTCAACTGGAATTCGAACTCGGCTTCCCGGTTTCTCGTTCCGCGCCGATATTCACTGCACGACAACGCACATCTGCTGAAGCTGACAAAGCAAACCTCGCTGCCGAGCTTGAAAAGGGCCTCCCATCCGTGGTGAACTGGGGTAAGAAATGGCTCGTGAATTTTGATGTTTCCAAAACGAAGCTGCTATGAAAATCGCTCCTATCCCCCATTAGCGTGGATCAGGCTAGTTTCCCTGAAAGCAAAACACTGTGCCTCCTCGGATTAACTCTCACAACAGACAAGTGGAATGACTATATAGCATCCATAGCTAAATCCGCTGCTAAGAAAGTCGGTTCTTTGTGTATTTTTCCCCGTCTGAAACAATCTTATATAAATGAATTGAATACTGCTGCCATATCTGGTCGGGTGCTTCTGTTATCCACCTAGGTGTCCTTGACAAAATCCAACAGAGAATCTGTAATGTGATAGATCTCGAATTAGCAGCTCAGATACAGTCACTTTTTCTCCGGCGCAAAATCTTCAACAATTTAAATGTAAAGTCAATAGTCATCTCCTATCTCATTAACCCGCATCCACTCTCTCATACTCCTTTCTCCGTCCACTCCACTCTCATCAGTATTCTCATCCTTCTCTTACCCACTTCCTAACACCCCCTATAACCTGTCACTCTTTCTCATAAATTTCTCTCCTATGTAACCCCCTGCAAAATAGTGGCAGTAAAATACCTTGCTTGGGGCGATATGATTATAAAAAAAATACCTAAAATTCAATAAAATAGTAGAATGTTTAAAATCATTAACATTTTTAAGATTACTGATTAGTTAAAAATTGTATATGTGTGTGTTTGTGTTTTCTTTCTATTCGTCGTGTAATTTTATTTAAATTATCTCTTTATCTAAATTGCCAAAAAATAAGGTTGTCGATGAATGCAGTAACACATAAAACACACATCCATGTTACTAAATGCTTTTCTCAATATGTTAAACAAAAAAGTAAATAATATTTGTTTAAATTCAGATTAATTAAACTTTAAATCAGCTAATTTTTCTCAAATAGAATTCAGAATTTTATTTTTTAAGATTCGTTTAATAAAGGAGATTATGTTGTGTTGATAGATTTGTCAGTATGGAAGATTTTATTGATTTTACTGATAATCAGAAAAAATATACGATTTTAAATTTAAATTCAATTTGAAATACATCAGATTATTTTGATAATTGGAAATATTAAATTTATTCTATTATCTTGGAATTAAAACTATCATAAAATATTCAAGAAAAATTTGACATTTTTTAAAATGCATTTTAAAACATCGCTGTCACTTTTTTATTGACCAAATGAATTTTTAAAACGTCGGAATTAACATTAATTATAGAGGCTCATTTTTTTTTAAATAAAAAATATTTTAGTCGCATTTGACACGTGTGATTTGATTTTTGTGACGAAATCTAGCAACCATCTGAGATCTTAGATGTTTTACGGAGCAAATATAAACAATCAGCTCCATTGGCCAAAAAGTGCAAAAGGGAAAAGTGCTGAACTTAAACTCAAAAAGTATGTGTCGACCTGGCTTCCCTGTAGATATGTGTCCCTAGAAAGTTTGAATGGCGTAGCTTAAAAAATGTAGGGAACAGTCACACACAGACTGCCTGTCGTGGAGTTTAATACAGCCCTATAAAAGCAAAAAACAATAACATATATGAGTCTTTCTTTTTATGATTTTCGTGTATTCTCGTTTGGTTCATTGATAGGAAAACGTAGTCAGGTAAGTCCTATCATTTTGGCGAGGTCATCATGAACCGGAAATATTTACAAAGTAGAGTTGAGTGCCGTACAAGGCAAATGGTTGCTCGGAGAAGTTCTTAATTATCGATACAGACAAAACAAACCAACGTTGAAAAAAGAAGAAAAAAAGTTGGTTAACTGTATTAACCAGAAATCATTCTTTATACCTAATGTAGTAATATCGAGGAACTCCCGGGTGAATGAAGATTATCGGCTCTTAAGAAACTCTCTTGGACCTTGACACACTCCCTTCATGTCACGAGGAAAGTTGTCAAGACTGTTATTTTCATTACAATTGAATAAACTAATTTTCATCATATTTATTCGGTCGATATTGTCTCGTACCTGACAAAATGGAGAAAATATTTAAACCACCAAAACTGGACCTCGACCCAACAGCAAAAAAAAAAAAAGAAAGAAAGAAAGAAAATGCCGGTTTAAAATGTTAAACAATTTCTTTGAAGAATGCAATCACACTAACACTTCTTAACAAATTAAGGTTGCGTGTTATCTGCGTTTTGTTCGGAGTTTACAAATATATAGAGGGTTGTACTACGTACGAAACAGCTGTTAAATTTTTGCCAGGCACATTATAGCTACCCATCGACAAAAACCTTATGAGTCACTTGACGAATTCCTGCGGGAACTCTACAAGCTATGCAAAAAAAAACTCTACTTTCAAAACGGTGACCGCCAAACAGTACCGAGAAGAATTTGTAAGAGACGCGTTTATTAATGGTCTAACTTCGCCTACAATACATCAGCGACTAGTCGAGAATTGTACCTTGAATTTGCAGGCTGTCTATAGACAGGCTCTCTTTCTGAAACTGGCGTAGAAAACTTCAGATGCCTATGACTACATGTCGACGGACTATGTTGCTGTTGCCACTACAGAGCCCGAAAAACTTTAAAGGAAAGAAACAAGGAACTAGAGATATTATTGCATCATTTAATAAAAGAAAATGTCACTTGGTACTTTTAATAAAAATACCTTTTTTATTTTTTGGTGGATTATTATACCAGATAAATCTATGTCGGACTAAAGAATCCACTTGCAAAAAATAGAACGTTATTCAAAAGTGGGTAAATATAAAAGTAGAAGCGTAACCGCTGCCATGGATGCGACGAACCTATGCATCATAGCAGCGTCAGTTACGGAAAGTCTACGGCCTGCAACCACTGGAGTGTCCGTTAATGGTCACAGGCTAAATGCGTTACTAGACTAAGTAAGCTCAGAAAGTTTCCTTAATGAGAAGGTTAGTTTGAAATTTCAAGTTGAAATCAGACAAATCAACAAAAAATCTCCATAGCTGTGATCACAATGAACACCCAGACCTGTGGCTTCAGAGTTGTCGACCTACAAATAAACAAGACACGTTATATGTCTGTCATTCACAAAGGTTTAAAGAACTTGTGTCGTGACTTGATACTTGGACATGGTTTCAGAACCGACATAAGTCTCTTCAGAACAGATACGCTCTCTCTAAACCGGATTTTATTATACCCAACTATGAACCACTTTGTACTGATTTTGTTAGTGTACCCTCTTTTTAAATTGTCTCCTAATTGTAAACCAATCACAACAAAACCACAACAATTTGGGAAGGATGACAGGGGTTTCATCAGAAAGAAAGTTGAGAAGCTACTATAACAAGCCATTAATTCCCCCGGAGGATCCAGATAATGGTTGTTAAGAACCCCACTCAAGTGGTTATGCATTGATTACACATAGACTATCAACCAATTTACAGAACTCAATGCTTATCCTCTTCCACGTATCGAAGCGATTGTAAACAAATTAGTCACATACAGCCTTTCCTACCTTTGATCTGAAAAACACATCCCACCAAATCACCCAAAGCAAAATAAAAAAAGATGTATTGCTTTTGAAGCTAATGGGGGGGGGGGTCTTTTTGTGTGACGAACGATGTGGCTATTATATTGCAGCGGGAAATGGACAAAATTATCCAAGAACAAACGTTAAGAGACACACCTTCCCTTACCTTGACTACATAACTGTCGCAGGGAGAAACCAAGAAGAACATGACCGGAATGTTAAAAGATTCTTAACGGCCATCAGAGCTAAAATCTGACACTGAATGATAAAAAAAACTATTCTTACTAAATATCCTTGGCTACTGGGTAGGTAATAGAATAATTAAACCTGACTCGAATGACTTCGGCCACTCTAAGACTTACCTGCGCCACCAATCCCGAATTCCTTAAAGAGAGCTGTTGGCATGATTGCGTACTATACTAAATGTATACCAAAGTTCACCAACATAATCCCACCACTGATTAAAAACAAGACTTTTCCACTGAACACAACAGCTATTTAACTATTTAAAACTCTAAAGAAAAAGCTGGAGAATGCCACCCTGCAAAATATAGTTGAAGACTTAACCTTTGTTTTTGAGGGTGAGGCTTCAGATGGTAGCTACTCTAAACCAAAGAAGTAGACCAGTGAATTTAATGTCAAGGAACCTGCAGGAGAGCAAATTGCACTCTCCTTCCATAGAAAAAAGATACAAGAGAAATAATCGAGGCCATTAGGAAGTAGAATCACCTCCTTGCAAGACAACATTTCATTTTGATTACAGACCAATGTTCGGTGCCATTTATGCTCGATAATTACAAAAGGACAAAAATTAAAAACAATAAATGGTTAGAATGAACTATTTGTCTTTAGCTACTCAATAAGATAGCCTGGAAAAGACAATGTTGCTGCTGACACACATACTAGAGTCTTTTGTTCCATGTTCTTCATCAACCCTTGCTGATCTGTATCAAAGACTACCCATCCTGGAATTACACGAATGCTCCCTTTTGTATGAACTAAGAACCTATCCTTCTAAGCAGAAGAAGAAAAAATAGTATGTCCTTCATGACGACTATGTGGAGAACAGAAGCCAAGGTTTTTCGCATGGAAAAGGGAACTCTAATTAAAGCTAGCCAATTAATGTAACGCATAAGCGTTAAAGATCCCCTAACTTCGAACTTTGGGTAATTTTTATATCCTCACCATTGACAATGAATATTCCTGATTTCCATTTACTTTTCCCTGCTCAAATATGCATTCATCACTGTAATAAAAATGTCTGGACCGGTTATTTGCAGTAATTGGCTTGCCAGGTTATATCTACTTTGACAGAAGTACTTTTCCAATAAGAAAATATAAATGTCTGTCTATTAACTAAAGGCATTGCCGCAAGCAAGACAATACACTACCACTTCAGTCTTAATGAACATCCAGAAAGATAAAATGGTTTTATCTGGAAAGCAATTAAACTTGTATTAATCAGTACTCGCCAACGTCCTCCACTTCATTAGATCTCTTCTTTCAACTGCGACCAACTTCACCGCCACATGAACGATTCTTTAGTTTCAAAAGACGCTCTTCTTCTGCCAACTTGGCTAACAAGCCTTGGACCAGTACTCCTTTCGTCGGTCCATCAGAAACAATAACGATCTTCTGGTGGATGAGGTTGACCTGAAAGACGCAAATCCAACCTACGCTACCATTAAGCACCAAGATGGACGAGAATCAACGGTGTCATTAAGGGATCTAGCGCCATGTCCAGTATCAGAGGCAAAAAAAAAACACTGGTGTAATAAAGGAAACTTTCAGACTTCTTTAACGCTGATGGAAAAATATGATTGTATTAAAAATGATGATATCCATAGTAATGAACATTTGTCATTCGAGTCAACTGAACTTGATGCATCGACCCCTTCACTAACTAAAGCCGACTGTCCAGTACTTCGTAGTTCTTCCCTATTGATAAAACCTCCCCAGCATCTGATCATGTAACCAAATAAAATTAGAATGGGAGAATGTGATAAAATGACTGACAGCTCTTGAGGAACTCCTTCGTGAATGAAGGTAATATCTTTCATTTAAAAAAATCTTCTGAACTACGACACACTCCCTTCGCTCTACGAAGAAAAAAAATTCGAACTTTTTAAGTCGCTAGCAGTAGCCTGTAAAATTAGTTTATTAAAGCTTCTTAAGTTGTCATAATTGTTGGTTATTTTCAGTACATTTATACAAAGTTTAAATATAAATCCTGTATATTTATAGAGTCAAAATCATTATATATGTGTCAAAAATCAGCGCACAGTCGTTTTTTCTAATATAAGGTTTTATTTAATCCGTGATTAAACCCAAGATGAACAATTTACAAGTTTCACTTAATAATGGTTGCAAAGTGCAAGAATAATAATGTTGAGGATTTGATTGTAACAAACAAAAGCTGTAAAGTGCTCTTTAAACTGAAAAGGTAAAATTTATCGATCTAATTAATAAGCAAAGAAAACATAGTATGCTTTGATTGCCATGGTAAGAATACATCCTAAATCGATCAAATAGTTTTTATTATTCCAGAATATTATTATAAATTATTTGTTTAATAGTTATTGTTGTTAAGGATGTGTAGGTGTGTGTGTGTAATTGCTAGTGGCTCAAACGAAAAATCGGAGAGTCGATTTCGCGTTTTAGGGGTATTTCGTTACATTCACACAATCACTTTAGGGAAAGGTATGAGTCCTCCAGCTATGGGTTAAATAGTAGAAAATACTGGGCTCTCTAGTCTTGGATAGCATCAAGTATATGAGAAGGAAAACTATTAATTGAAATCCATATGTAGTGCTGGTGACGAACATACTTGCAGCTAACGAAAAGATCGTGGAGTTTACAAAGACGCTATCACTCCGATCAGTCAGTCAAGTGCCATACGTGATACACGCTTGGGCGATCATGTCTCGAAAGAGACATGACTAACTGGGCAGAAGAATTATCCCGCAGTAGGTTGCCAGTGTTTTCTGCGGTAGACTGAGCCAGTCAAGGTTATAGAACCCAATCTGTCCTATTATTTAACTCATAACTGGAGGGAAGAGAGGGATTAATACTTTTCCCAATGGTATTTGTGCGTAAAGTGGATGCAAGGAATTCAACTGGAATTCGAACTCGGCTCCCCGATTTGTCATTCCGAGTCGGTATCCATTGTACCACAACGCACATCCATCACTCCGATAGCAGTTGTTAATTTCTCATTGTGACTAATAAGATTATGCCTGTCGTAAATCTTACCGTTACTGAGTGTTTCGCCTTATGCCAGGCAAGGGCTAATTTAATAAAGAAAATGCAGCTCGCTTGCCGTGGACTATTGGTTAGGAACATAATCTCTTAAAGCGTTAGTACCATAAAACCATTAATACCATTAGTAGTAAGTGCGACCTTCATTTGTGGTTTCCCACATGTGTCACTGGGTCAAACGAATCGTGTTTCGTTTTGTGAAATGGCATGCATTTTTGCAAGGAGATTATTTTCATAGCTGCCAAGAACATTTTTCTGACTTGCTAATATAAACATTGAGAAATATAAACTTTCTTTTTTTTTTACATTTTTGGTTCTTTTTAAACCTAAATAATAGTTGTAAATTTATTTATTTTACCTCATAGCTATTCATCAAAAGCAGGTGTGAGTGCCATAAAATAAAACTCCCGGTCAGGAGAGGAAACATCAGAATCTCGTGGTGAAAATGTGTTCCTGCCTGTTTTTGCTTTCTATCTTTGACCTTTTTTTTTTAAAAATCGTTATCTGCTTGAACGAAAAAAAAAAAGACCGACTTTATTGCTTACTACCCATAAAAAAGTGCATTTGAAATTTTTTTTTACTTGATAATGTTGATATCTTCAGAATAATTTAATCTATTCCTGCATTTGTTAAATCCCCTTTCGATCGATTAATAGGCGATCATCAGAAAAAAATCCCTTTTCACCGGACTCTAACGTGTCAAATCTTCAAAAGAAAATTTTCATATAAGTTGATTAAAATAAATAAATAAATAAAATAAATAAAATTCTGGCTGAACACATTTCTTCACAAAATGTTCCTGTCTCATAATCGAAAATAAAATATAAATCGGAATATCGACACTTATATGAGTCATAAAACTCATTTTCGATTGCATTAAAGTAATTTATTTGTGCATGGAAAAAGCAGTTGACATCGACACACACACACACACACACACACACACACACACACACACACACATATATATATATATATATATATATATATATATAGTTAGATAGGTGTGAGTTTGTGACCCTGGGTTTAACGCTTTTGCGATTTTCTGACGATCTCAAAAGCGTGAAACCCAGGATCACAAACTCACACCTTTTTAATCTAATTAAATATGTTAGCTCTATCACTAATATTGAGCGTTTTCAAATAAGTACCGCTCATATATAAATATATAAATAATATGATATATATAACAAATTGCATATATATATCACACACACACACACACACACACACACACACACACACACACACACACACATATATATATTTGATAAATGATTGTTTTGGATCTTTCTACCCACTCATCTTCTTTTATTGGTGCCGGACTAAGCTCACTTAACTACCAATTAAGAAACGTTTGTATTTTCAACAGAGAATACAATTGAAGTCATTACATTTTTATCAAAGTAACAAAGTAAAATGATAAAAATCTATTCTTATTTATTGATTTGTTGAGTGCTTCAGTGAACCAGACTCCAAAGCTTACCAGAATATGAAAGACGAGCCAAAATCTACAAAATGTATGTTTGCCGTAATATTTGTCAAAGACATGCTATGTCCTTTGTGGAAGAGTGAAATGCCCAAAAGATTTATGACCTTTCCAAAGAGCTAAACTTTTTTTATTTACAATAATATTCACTCTGTAGAAGGGGTCACTCGGTGTAGAGGATCACAGAGTAAGAGATAAGGGGCACAATTTATGAGGACAGGTGGGGGAGATAACGGTTAACCTTTCTTCCTTTTCTATGTGTCGTGTCCCTTCAAGACGAAGGCGATCATGACTCTCTACAATTTCCCTTCCTTTGTAGTTATCAATATATTTTGCCTTTTTTTGCATACCAGTTCAGTGACGTTTTAGTGAAGGTAGCGGCTGTCATTCAAGCACCAACAATCTGAACTCTTTGAAAATCAGATAGATCCCACATTTTAATAAAATTTATTGAATTTATTTAAATAATATCTGCATAAAAACAACAATTTTTAGTTAAAAAAAAACAAAAAACAAACAAAACAAAAATAAATGGACGACTACTAATATTCAATCAATAAATATAAATTTGACAACCTTTTGACAGTTTAATCAAATTTTCTAAATTATACTTTGATGGTTTCTAGGTGTTCCCGTTATTTTGTCCACCCCGTGTATGTTCGATTTTAAAACTTCAAAAACTCATAGGGGGCTATTAATTTATGACATCGAAATTCATTGGATTTCATGCAAATTACTACTATTTCCTGACATATGCTCATGTTAACATCATTCAGCAAATAAAGCTTTTGGTTTCAATAAATATCTAAACTTATTTATAAATGGAACTTTGTCTCTGTGTGTATGTGTGTGTGTGTGTGTGTGTGTGTGTGTATGTGTGTCCGTTACCTATAGACTCCGAAACGGCTGAAGCGATTTTCTTGAAAATTTACACAGTTGTACTAATAGCGTCTGCGAGTGTTCTTTGCTAGGTTTTGTGTCGAGATACCCCCGATAAATATCGAAAATCGATAATCGAAAAAATCGGGTTATAGAAGGAGTGGTCCGATTTTAATCAAATTTGATACACTCATAGACAAAGACATAAGAAACGATATTCAGAAGTTTCAAGGTTGTAGTTCTTACAATAGCGCAGAAAATCGATAATATATATATATATAAAAGGCAAGATGTTTGTGTATGTGTCTGTTTATCTGTCTGTATTTTTTTCAGCCCTTTTATTTTAGTTTTTGCTTCGAGTTTGGCTCTAAGTAGGTATAATTGTAGTTCTTAGTCTCAGCCATGATACCATTTACTCAGAGGAACTTATTTAGCCCTCAAAATTCAGTTTACTACGAAAAAAACTTATTTGATATCGATACCAGGAAATCAAAATTTGACTTACATCCATTCATTTTTATTTCAGTCTACGGTTTCGCTTTAACTGGAAACAACTATTGCTTTTTAGTCTTTCGTGCCAACGTCCAAAGAGTCTGAGCTTCAGGACCATGGATTAGTTGTAAAGCTTTCATTACACCCGAGCAACGCCGGGCTATACTGCTAGTTTATTTATATATAAAACTTGAATTAGCTAATAACACGTGAGAGGCAATATAGACTATCGGTTATCAAAGGGAGATTAAACCCTATTTTCAGATGGCTGGTATTAATTTTAAGTGATTTTCAAGATGAGAAGAGATTTCTCTAAAATTTAAGAATATAATTATTTTTTGTCGGGAAAAATAGCCGATGGGTTAAGAAATTGAAAATCCAAGTGCGAAGTATACTGAGTACAACATTATTTTTAAACGAATCTATCAAAGTGTTTCAAGTCACAACATATGTCAATGGGTTTTGACGATGGGTGACCCTAGGTCGAAATGAATATTTCCTGTGTACTGGATTACCAGAACAGTTGATAAGAGCAGGCAGAAAAATATAAAGAATGTGTTTACTATTGATCGAAATGGTTAAATGTAATTGTTTTCCTTTCGAGCTGGTAAAAGTTATACAGGGAGAGAAATGAAAACCTTACATCCCTCTTTTCTACTCCGGTCGGGGAGCCTGTATAACAAAATCAGAATGCAAAACGAAATTAATCAGTCGGCTCCCGTATCTTGGAAGAAGAGGTTGGAAAGAGATTTGAAATACAGTCGGCCTGAAAAGTCACCTAGAAATAAGAGGAAGACGATCAGAGAGAGATATTGTAAATTCAACCAACTGGAAATTGTATAACCGATCGTCCCGAAGAAATAATGCGCCATGAATATTATCGTGCTACTGAAATACCAGCCAACTGATTTTTCTTTTCCGTCACATATTTTGACTTGCTTGTAATCTTGTAATTATTCGATATATATAAATATATGTAATTCTACACCGTGTCGTTGTGGTTTTAAATCTGGTTTTCATCGTATACCAATCCCTCGCAAGTCATGTCTGAACCATCCTCATCAAGTGTTAATAAGCGGTCCTGCTTTGACTAATCCGACATCAACAACACAACGTGGGTGAAATCAACCAAAGGTCAGGGAGTTTGAGTGGACGCAGCCAGAGGTCGTGTTATATCGTAACGTTCCACTACAATACTACAATGACAAGCAAAGATAGGCAAGCTTAATAAATATTTATCTACCTAAGCACCCATATATATATATATATATATATATATATATATATATATATATAATTTGTAATGCGGTTCTATGACGTCACACCGCGTGAGAGACCGAAATGTTAACAGAACCATATATCTAAATGCACTGTAATGTGTTATGACCAGATTGAAATGTGATACAACCGCATTACAAATTTACAAACTGCGTCGGCTTTTCAGTGACTGTTATCATTGCTTAGCAATGTTTTATGTCAACACAAGATACAATCATCTTTGATGGTGGATGTCTTTATGTTAATGTCCCTGTAACCTCTCTGAAGATGACTCATGTGAGCCTAAAGCTTAGAACCAATGTAATAAAAAATATCTAAATGTTGAACAATTTTTGTCTTTATTTTCACCTAAAATTAAAGCCAAAATACGATTTTTACAGCGGCTCATGATTAAACATAATAGACATTCATTGTCTGTTATATTTAACAGTGTATGTTTAGAAAATTATCTACTGCCTCGATACACTATATATATATATATATATATATATATATATATATATATATATATATATATATTGTAATAAAGTGATAGAACACGTAAATTTTAAACCCACTGTTCAAGCATTTACTTTTATAATATATATAAAGACAAACTTATAAGTATACTCGTGTCGAAAATCCCTCCGCGGATCTACGTGGAAAGAAAAAATAGTTATAAAAAAAGAAAGAGCTAAGCACATGAACATCGGACAAAAGGATTCGGACCGAGTGAGCACGTAGCTCAAAGAAAAAAAAAACCGAGACGAGTGATCAACTAACAAAAAAGTGGCCAATACTTAGGTTGAGTAGAATAAATGAAGTATACCTAGTGAGCCAACAAACCTACCATGGTTTCACCTAAGCGGATCGTCAGAGAAAGCCAGCTTTTCCTGACGATCCGCTTAGGTGAAACCTTGGTAGGTTTGTTGACTCACTAGGTATACTTTATATATATATAATGTTGTGGGATCTCCCCTTTTTCTATGATAATGGACTCGACTTGAATATACATATACTCCTGGCATAGAGAGATCAGGATCCGATCGGTCAGATATCGTACGAGTACCGTATGAAATCCGTAGGTTACCGTAAGATACCGAACGATACCGAAGTTTCACTGGGAATACCGCGTCAGTAGTCATAGTAGCTCTGAGCTCCACTCAGCCAGAACAGGATTACGTAGACATACTAATTCCAGCACGGCTTCACTTCAAAGACTTGCATATATATATTTCTTACTAATCGTATTTCTGGATTACTAACCTGCGTTCCAGTTTGTATCTTTACGTTTAATATAACATTTTTTTCTATCTCAAATATCTGTTTTGTTGTTCATTAATTATTTTGTGGGGTTTCTCACCCGGAATCCACAACAACATATATATATATATATATATATATATATATATATATAACGAAAATGTACACACGTATGAACGTACGCACATTATGCAACAGAGTTTCAACTGTTTTTTTTTCTCTTTTCATGTGATTTTGACAGCAATCAAAAATTAATACTATTACTAGAATGCCATTTGATATAATTCATTCTAGTTGTTATTGACTTCTCAAACATTGATTTGATTGGTTATTCCCGTCATTATTTTTTGCTAGAAGAGTTTTGGGTTTATTTTGTGTTCTAGAAACATGGGTTCGCCATTTTGTTTCTTGCTAATCGCTTCAGTTTCTGCGCTCGATGGCCTTTAGATTCATCGACTAATATGGATACTTAATTCGTAGTCACCTTATTGTGAAGCAATATTTAGTAAGTTAATTTCACAGACTATCATTGCTGTATTGCGACCCTCATTGGGTAACCTAGACTTTGTAGCAAGTTAAGCTTAGTAAAAATCCAATAACATTTTTATGTACTGACGTACCTTTTAGAAGTCTTTGAACGTTGTCGACAAAGTTGATTGTGCAAACACGCCATATGTTGCGAAGAGATAACATTTCCCCTTACGTCTAAGTGTTCATGCACTTAATCTATCATTAAATTAATAACTTTTGTGAAATTAACCTTTGCCTTTTCCCGTACGTTCTTCTTATTTATCTTCTTTACAATGGCATTTTTCCACACTTGTGGATAATTGCGTAGATACCTTGGCTTTGTTACGAATTCTCTTTAAACTTTTTATGCGTAAATTCAAGTTTTCCAGAATGTTTCTTTTGAAATGAAGTTTATAAGAAATTTTTCATTTCGATATTTCATAACTGACAAATTACAAACATAAGGTAATCCCGCCAAACACTTAACGAAAATACACCATACTTACTTATTGTTGTTGCTCGAGAGGAAAAATACACAAAGGACATTTTAACAAGATATATGACGTCAAATGTTTTTTTGGAAGTTGTACAATCTTTTTGAAGTCAAGAAGAAAAAAAGTGCCAGATTTAAATAGGCTATAAATGTAAAAAATCTTAAAAGGAAGTTTCCACTTATTGCTTGAGAAATCTATTTTCGTTTTGCTGATCAAATTTCAAAAATGCCAGTTCATTTCACGAAATATGTTAATCTCTCCATATTTGATGTATCAAAAGTATTTTTGAAATTCTTAGTCTCTCCTCATAAATGCTATTTTATTACAATCTACGGTTGGGTGCTGAAAAATTCTCAGCCCGACCAAATACCATACTAATTTTGGAAGGGTTTCATGGTCGAGTCGAGAAATTTTCAGCAGTCTCTCGAAAATTGGTAAAAATATTTATCTAAAGGTTTATTAGTATCATATTGTAAAGAATGAATTTAATTATTTTTAATGTCTGAGTAAATCGTAAAACATACACGAGAAATAAATGTTGAAGAGAAGCGAGAGAGAGAAAGAGAGAGAGAGACTCATATATATATATGTGTTTGTGTGCGCAAGTTTTCAAAGTATATATATATATATATATATATATATATATATATATATATATATAAATATCTCTTTATATATATATATATAAAGAGAGAGAGGTACACTTAGCCTTATTGGTTAGCAAGATAGTCTGACAGATCATGTTTGTGCTCTCGTATCTGATTAAACTAACTTAATACCAAGAGATGCTAAGCATTATCGGCGTTTCAACTGAAGTTTTTTTTTCAAGGGAAGCAGACACTCCTTATCATTGAACTTGGTGCAACATAATCTTACCATCCAAATCTCTTCTTTTGATCCTATTTTGACGAATTTGTGTTGAGTAAGTATTTGTGTACAGGCAAAGGACACGTAAATCATTAGAAGTTGTTAGAGAACTGAAAAAGAGAGAGAGAGAGAGAGAGAGAGAGAGAGAGAGAAAGAGAGAGAGAGAAGGAAAGAAAGAAGTTAAGGGCAGAACGTTTAGAAATATAAAGAGTGACGATCATTTATCAGATCTGGTAAAAATGCTAATGAGTCAGAAAAGAAAAAGCGAATTGCCCCTCAAAAGAGGGAGGAAAAGCAAGAAAAAAAAAAAAGGTTTTCGAGGTGCAAAACAAAAAGAAGCAAAAAAGATATCCCATAAAGAAATATGAGAAGATGGCGGATATGCTTGCATCGTGAGGAAATAAAGCTGGAAAAAATGTCGGTTGTTTGTGAAGACACCAAAAATGGAGGCACTTGTCAAAGAAAGAATTTCATAACAGATTAACTAGGATGTAATATATATATATATATATATATATATATATATATATATATATATATATATATATATGATAGATTTTACAAGCATGACATAAAATAATATAAAACTTTCTCCAACAACTGTAAGTTTTTCTTCATTAAAATCTTCAACCTTGTACATTATACTTTTTATATCTCAGTTGTTCCAACCAAGAACCAGAAGTTAAAATATTCCACTATCAATATGAATCAATTTTGCAGATTAAATTTTCATTTATTCTATAAGTTTAACCAGAATTTAAATTTATCTCAACAACTAGTTTACCTTTTGTAATACGTTTTAGCGAATTTGTTCGACATCGTTTGTTCTAGATTTTTATTAAATTTTAGATTTTATTAAATATAAATAGTCGCATGTTCAGATGGAATTTATAAAGAAAGCATCCAAAATGTCATCATTTCTTCATCAAAGTCTTTTCAGCCATTGACATTATCTTATAAAAAATGATAAATGTTATCAATTACAATAGAGAAAAGTTTTGATTCATTTAATTCTGGTATTTTTAAATTTACCAAACATAACAAAGAATTACTTGACTTAGGACAGAACTGCTATTTAAACTTTTGATGTCAACATTCTACAGCTACAGACTAATAAATGAATAATACCTCAACAAGGATGACAAGCTTTGTTTAAGGTTAAAATATATGAAACGAACCACCCCTAACTAAAACATTATGGTAAACTTTAAAATAATTTTAAAATATCAAGTACAATTCGGAATGCTGGTAAAACAGGCTACAATTCAAAATGATATTCTATTTTTAATAAAGTAAAAGCTAAACAAGAACGTTACTAAGCTTTTCAATCTCATTCCAGATAAGGTTGAAATGAAAACCATTAGACTCGACAAAATGGCGGGCGATTATAATCCGGACGATCGAGTTGAGAATGTAATCAACTTGGTTAACCTTTACATCCCATCATTTCCTATATCACTAATCATCTATAGCCTTTAACAAAAACTATGAACTAACAACAGTATTTGTAGCAATATTCGAACGTTAATAAATGAAGTAGCTAGTATATAAAGATTTCAAAGGCATATCAAAACAGTAGTTTCTATAAAAAAGTCACCAGAAACCTCAAAAGATTAGGAATTTACGGACGTAATAGAAAATATATCAAGAGAATTTTTCATCAACCGCTGTTGGTTTGACTGAACTCAAAAATCTAATTTGTATTTCGTAAAGACAGATAAATACGAAACAATGGAAAAGCTGTGATTTGTCAAATAAAAATGCGAAATTGTTTACCCAAATAAACGCCGTCCAACTCGCTTTAGATAAATGAAGCGGCTAGAGAACGAATGACTCACTGACAACTGAAACGACAAGTGAGTTTCTCAAAGTCAATACGCTGATAATTTCTTCCTGAAAACTGTAATTAATTAACATTTATATATTAAATTTCTACCAGAAAAGTTCATTTTGATAAAAAATTCAAATTACAAAAATATTTATTATGATAAATGTTTCTATTAAAAAATAGTAAGCATCCACAAATTTACAAATAAATGAAACTTTTTTGTAGAAATATAAATTAATTGAAATTTAAAAGGTCATCACACGAACTAGAAGTTTACTTACTCTATTAATTATTAATAATTGCCAACGCCGCTATAAGTTTACCAAATCAATATACACGATATCAGATTTTTATTAACAAGGCAATGTTCTTAAAATAAAACTGATACTAATACGAGTTTCAGAATATATTTACACGGTAAAAAGATGCACGGACATTTTCAATTATACTTGTTTTTATTGGAAAGATATGCAATAACTTTTTTGGTTGTGTAAGATTTTATTATGCAACTTGAGGATGGTTAATTATAATGTAAATAATTATATATAACAGTATTGCTGTTGATATTTTAAATTTTAGATATATAAATATTGTCATGGGTCATATGAAAGATATAACTTCTAAAGAGAAACAAGATATTGCAAAGTTATTGAATGCCGGGAAGAAAACGATGGAAATTGGAAAAGAATTAGAGATCAGATGTAATAATAATAATAATAATAATAATAATAATAATAATAATAATAATAATAATAATAATAATGAGAAATACAAATAGAAATAAAAAGTTCAGTATGGCTCTTCCAGTGGATAAACGGGGAGCCCGTCCTTCAGGAGGGAACCTACCTGAGGTCGAAAAATCTGCCATAGGAACAAACTCCTACACAAAGAATGAATCTTCAGGTCCCCACAACCAGGATAATCCTAATGATGGTCATGAAAATTCTCCAGCTAGATCTACAACCATATATTTAAAGAAAGAAAAAATAAAATGATCTCGTGAGGAGTACAAAGTCGTTATGACAGCATTTCATGAAGCGTTACTCAAACCTCAAAAAAACATGACTTGCCAAACATATGACATTTGGCGTGAAAAAGTTTGTCAAGCAAATAGAAAGTATATTGACGAAAATAAATTAGCCAATGTACGAAGGTACATTATTCGTAATAACCGATTGACAGAGGCTGAAATTAATGAAATTAAAAGAATTGTAACCAGAAGAGACGAATCAACAAAATATGAAAAGGAACCGGAATCAGAATCAGAAATAAAAAGTAATAACATCAAACAAGCCACAGGTCATAATGTAGAAACCGTGATACACACAAATCACTGTGAAGATAATGCTGTAAGTTTAAAAGTGCTGGAAAGGTGTGATCTGAGTCAGTTAAAAGACGAAAATAAAACGAGTTCAGAACACATCGAACATAATTATTTGACGGAAAATAAGAACAGTATACAAGTAGCCAAGGAAGAAATCAAGAACCATATAAGTCAAATACAAAATATTGCAATGGAGGAACGAGAACAGTTCCCAAAATTACAACCAACAAAGCATAACCTCCGAGCTATTAAACTCTACAATGCAGCACTCAAATTAATCTTGGATGAAGACACTCATATAAATCTCAATGAAGCAATATATACAACAGCAATATCAGCAACAAAAAAATTGAACATCAAATTAAAAACAAGGCAGTCTCGCAGACATGAAGATCCACCTTGGAAAAGAAAAATAGAAAAAGAAATCGAACAACTTAGAAGTGAACTATCAGAACTGTATGAACTGAGTAGAGGAATAAATGTAAGAACTAGGAAAAGTAGAAGAGTCGAAAGAAAATACAACATTAGAAATGAAAATGAAGTCCTATCAACTAAGGAAAAAAATAAAGCAAAAAATACCAACTGAAGGCTCAAAAAATAAGACGCTATGAGAAAAGATCAAGATTTTACAGACAAAACAAGATTTTTCAAACCGATACAAAGAGGTTTTACAGGGAAATAGGTAAAAAAAGAATTGAAGTGACAGTCCCCACTCCTGAATGGAAGAAGTTACACAGTTTTGGGAAAATATATGGGCTTACCCTAAAGAACATAGCCAGGAAGTAGATTGGATTGCACAAGAGATAGAACGAATGAAAAATAAACCAGAACAGACATGGGCTGGAATTACAGAAGAGGATGTTAAATTTGCACTAAAAAAAGCACACGATTGGAAATTCCCAGGTATAGATAAAATTCCTAACTTTTGGCTATATTATTTAAATACAGCACATAAAAAAACTAGCCAAAGAACTTCAAGGAAATGGTTGACGAATCCCACTAAAATTCCTGCATGGATGACCAAAGGAATGACATTTCTTCCACCCAAGAATGGTGACACAAACAACCCGAAAAACTACAGACCAATTACATGTCTTCCGACAACATATAAACTATTAACATCTATTTTAACAAAACAGACATATTTATTCTTAGAAAGAAATGACATGATACCGCTTGAACAAAAAGGGTGCAAATGTGGCAGTTATGGGTGTAAAGACCAATTGCTTATTAACAAAATGATCCTAGAAAATTGCTACAGTACAAAGAAAAATCTTAGTACTGCCTGGATAGATAAGGCATTCGATAGTGTGCCACATTCCTGGATTTTAAAGACTTTAAATATATACAAGATATCACCCGTCGTCATCAATTCATCAATTTCATCAAACAGTGCATGTCTATATGGAAAACAACCCTTTACCTCAATCATATAAATGAAACCTATAAGTCTGATGAAATAAACATCAAAAGAGGTATATTTCAAGGTGATTCTTTGTCTCCATTACTATTCTGCATATCATTAATAGCACTAACCAGTCAACTTAATAAGACAGAATGTGGTTATAAAATAGGCCAAAATAAAATAAGCCATCTATTTTACATGGATGACTTAAAGTTATATGCTAAGAATGATAATGAGCTGGAAGGTCTTCTGCAAACTGTATAATGCTTCAGAGAAGACATTGGAATGAAATTCAATTTGAATAAATGTGCTAAAGCTACAGTTTTACGTGGATCAATACAAGAAACATCGTCAATTAGCTTAGACCCTGCTGTAACAATAAAAGAATTGAAACCAGAAGAAGCTTATAAATACCTAGGTGTAAATGAGAGTGAAAACATTCACCATAAAAAAATGAAAGAAATAGTGCGTAAAGAGTACTATAGAAGGCTACGAATGATATTAAAAACTGAATTAAATTCACAGAACAGAGTTATGGCCATTAATAGCCTTGCAATCCCAGTTGTCCAATATAGCTTTAACATCTTAAACTGGACTCTAAACGACATCAGGCGAATGGATGCTAAAACAAGAAAGCTTCTTTCTAAGCATAAGATGCATCATCCAAAGACTGATGTAGACCGTCTATACATACCCCGTAAAGAAGGTGGAAGAAAAGGTCTTATTCAGCTGGAATTGTCATACAAGACAACAACTATTGGCTTACTAACATGCATAGAAACAACAAAGGATTGGATGATACAATTAGTAAGGCAACATGAAGAAAGAAAGAAAAAATATTCAATAATAAAAGAAGGCAGTAAATACAAACAAGATTTACATTTAGTAGATTCTGTAGAAAAGCAAAACAGAAGCCAAGAACCAACTATTGCGGCAAAAAATATGAAAATGAAAGCCAAAGATAAAGCTCTTGAACAGATGAAACAGCGCTGGCAAGACAAACCTCTGCATGGCCAATATCCAGAACGTGCCAATAAATCCAATGTTGACAAAGTTAATACTCATCGATGGTTACGTGCATCTGGATTAAAGTCTGAGACTGAAGGCTTTATTCTTGCAGCACAAGACCAAAGTCTTTTCACTAGAAACTTTCAGGCAAATATTATGAATAATAATATGGATCCAAAATGCAGGTTTTGTGATAAACACCAAGAAACAATAGACCACCTAATCTCAGGCTGTTCTGTGCTTGCCCCAAATGAATATAAAAATCGCCACGATAGAGTTGGGCAATATTTACATTGGACAATGTGCAAACATTATGGAAAATCTGTAAACAAACACTGGTATGAACATCACCCAGCACCGGTTACAGAAATAAAAGATGTCACCATTCTATGGGATTACACCAATCTACACAGACAGAAAAATTGGAACAAATAGGCCGGACATTATTGTTAAAAACCAGAAAGAAAAAACTTGTCTATTAATTGATATGGCTTGTCCAGCGGATTGTAATATAGTAATCAAGGAATTTGAAAAACTGTCAAAATATAAAGACCTGGAAATTGAAATAAAAAATGTAGAAATTGAAAACAAGAACCGTGCCAATGATAGTAGGTGCACTTGGAATGATACAAAAATGGAACAAAACAACACATTGAAAGAATCCCTGGAAACCCCAACTTAAGAGATATACAAAAAATTGTCTTGTTAAATACAGCCCACACACTAAGGAGAACTTTGTCTATTTAACGCTAGGCATGTTAGGGGAGATAGAAAAAACTGGAAAGAAGCCATAACGACACACCACGACCTGCCTTAGGTCTTCCCACAGACTTGGTAGGTTGTGCAACCATAGCAGAAATCGAAATATGATGAAAAATGACAACATAATAATAATAAAGTTAAACAAAACGAAAACAGAAAGTAAAAAATAATCAATCATGAAAAAAGATTGCAAATATAAACGAGATTTACATTTAGTAGATTTTTTAGAAAACCAAAACAGAAGCCAAGAAGCAAAAATCCAATGATAAAGCACTTGAACAGATAAAACCAGGCTGGTAAGACAAACCTTTGCAGGGTCAATATTCAGAACGTGCCAATAAAACCGATCTTGATAACGTTAACCCTCATCAGGGGTTATGATGATCGGAATTAAAAGGCTGAAACGAAAGCCTTTATTGTCGCAGTGAAAGACCAGAATCTTTTCACTAATAACTTTCAGGCATTTATCTTACATAATAATGTGGATTTAAAATGTAGGTTATGTGACAAATACCACGAAATATATATATATTATTAGGTTGTCCCAAAAGTCGTAAACACTTGCGAAAAATTGAATTTTTATGCAATTTTGCGTTTATATTGTTATAGTGATCTTCACCTTCCAGATGGCAATTGATAAAATTGAGCTGCGAGTTTTGATTCGTTACTGCTGGAAGCGAGGTCTTTCAACCAGAAAAGCTGCAGAAGAGGTTTGTACTGCCGAAGGTGAAGGAACAATTGCATATCCGGTGATCTCAAAGTGGTACAAGCGTTTCGATTCTGGCGACATGAGTCTTGAAGATAAGCCTCGTTCGGGACGGCCGTTAAAGTTAGATAATGGAGACTTGCAAACCGGGTTGGACATTGCGCCTTCATCGAGCACTCGAGAATTGGCTGATGAGCTTGAAGTTGGCAAATCGACAATTCACCGACATTTGAATCAACTTGATTGTGTTTGCAAAAAGCCGCGCCAAGATCCGCACGAACTCACCGAAGCACCAGCCAACAGACGAGTTGAAATTTTCCGTCAATTCCTCAGCAATCCATTGGACGAGTCTTTTTGGAAGCGCATTGTGATATCCGACGAGAAATGGGTCTATCTGGTCCAGCACAATCGAGACAAGTGATGGATTCAGAAATGGCAAGAGACACCATCGGTTCCAAAAGAAGATCGATTTGGCAAGAACGTCATGTTGTGCGTTTGGTGGAACTTTGAAGGAATCGTGCATTTTGAGTTGGTTCCGAATGGTCGTGCCATCAGTGCCGAACTTTACTATCAGCAACTTGAGCGGGTCTACGAAAAGTTGAAGCAAAGTACCCGGCTCTGATCAACCGAAAGCGCGCTTTGATGCAGCGGAACAATGCCAAGCCACTCACCGCCAGAAAGACAAGTTTGAAGAGCTGGACAGCGTTGAGGTTCTGCCACATCCAGCCTACAGTCCTGACTGTGCTCCATCAGATTCCGGCCTTTTCCGCTCAATGCAACACTTTCTGAAGGGCCGCCTATTCGACTCGTTTGATGAAGTCGAGGAAGCGTGTCAAGAATTCTTTGATTCAAAGCCGGCTGAATGGTACTTTGACCAGACCCGAAAGCTTGCAGGTCGATGGCAGAATGTCTTGGAAAATGATGGTCTTTATTTTGAGCAATAATCTTTGTTGTTTTTGCGAGTAAAATTTCAATTTTTTGCAAGTGTTTTCTGGTAACAATAGATTACTTGGCGAGTAAAATTTTAATTTTTTGCAAGTGTTTACGAACTTTTGTAACAACCTAATATATATATTATAAATTATACTTTAAAACATGCATAGATTACAGTCTACTACACAATTATACATTTTGTTACGACATTGAAAGAACAATGTCTCATCAGGTATTTAATAATGATGCTAATAAACGTTATTTTTGAAAAGAAAATTAAAAAAACAAAAAATAACTTTCTTTTATTTTTGGAAATCTTTTGTACGAGGTAAGAAGATATTAAAAAGAGGGTAAAAAGAAAGAGGGTAGAAAAGATGAGAAAACAAAAAGAGAAATCAAGAAATGGAAAAGAAGGAGAAAGAAACAGATGAAAAAAAAAACAAAGAGGAAAACAGAGAAAGAACTGAGAGGAAAGAGCCAATGGAAACAGCTAAGAGAGAGAAATTTTAAATTTAGGCAGGAAGTAAATTATAGACAGATACAGATATCGGTTACACGACGTCTGGGCTTAACAAAGAGGAAAAAGTGAGAAAATGCACAGAGGGAAGAAAGCTATAATAAATAATAAAGTAATGAATAACTATGAAAAAGTCAACATGAAGCACTAATTGCATTGATACAATTAACAATTCGGATAAATTAATCACTGACAAATTAAAAATCAGTGATAGAGTTCTAAAAATTACTACGAAGGAGGCTTATGCATAATTAACAGATCACAAACCTGAATTACACCGAAAAATTACCTACTAGGATTATCAACCCAACTAAATCAGAGATCAGTAAAATCAGTAAAGTAACATTAGAATGAGTAAACCTGCAAATAAAAAATCTACTCAAACTTATACAGTGGAGTGGTACTTTGGAAGTAATTAACTGGTTCAAGAACATCGAAGATAAAAACAATTCTACTTTTCTTCAGTTCGATATTGTATTTTTTTTTATCCATTTATATCTGAAAACCTTTTCAATCTGGCCCTTGGATTCGATGAATTTTATTTTTTTTATTCAGATATTTCTAAAGAGGAAATTAACATAATTTTGAACTACAGAAAATCAGTTCTATTCACGATAACGAAGAATGGACTAAAAATTCAACTGATCATTTTGATTTATCTATGGGAGCTAGAGATTTTGCAGAGACTTCAGATTTAGTTGGATTATTTTTTCTATACAACCTCACGCCATATTTAAATAATATAGGACTTTATAGAGATGATGGTCACATGATAGTAAATAAATCTATCGTAGTTAAGGTTGATAGACTCAAAAAATGAATTCACATTGTTTTTAAATCTTTTTGTCTTAACGTAGTAATTAATTCTAATATAAAACAAGCTGACTTCTTAGACATAACGCTAGACTTAGTTTTTAATAATTTCCAGCCCTACATGAAAAATAATGCCAACCCAATTTATATAAATACTATCTCCAATCATCCACCATTCGTTATTAAACTTCTTCCATCATCGGTGGAACGTCGCATTAACATACCCTCTAGCAAAGAAATATTCGAAAAAAAAAAAAATAAAACAATCAATCATAAAATTTTTAAGGATAGCGATTATCGTTCTTCGGAAATTAATTTTCTAGAAAAATATAGTGGCGTCAGAAAGAAAAATAGAAACAGAAATATCATTCCAAATCCGTGCTATACTTGTTGATAATACACACATCATCGACATGCAAAAGAAGATTAAAAATAGCGGAGTCATTACAAATAAAAAAGAGAAATCTTACACTTAATAACATCACTTATGAACATGGTAACAATGTGCTTACCGTGTTCGGAACATAACATACACAAGAGTCTATGTGCATAAACTTTACACATGTTTATTTACAAGTAAAACAAAATTAATTCTTGATAATGGCTAAAAGTATCGCCGAAAGCGCTCTAAAGTAGGAAACCTTTGGAAAATCCTACATAATTGGACTTCAGAAAAAAAAATTATACGAACACATGAAAAATTATGTGAAAAATTTAATGATAATACCATGTCTGTCATTTTTAATAAAACCTGTATAAAAGAGGGATTTTTAGCCATATGCACAATATATATATATATATATATATATATATATATATATATATATATATATATGTGGGTGGGGGCAGAAATCACTCTTTTTTTAAGAATAGTGTTTCTTTGGATACGGAATATTATTCCATTCATACCTACCCTATACTTATATATATATATATATATATATATATATATATATATATATATATATATGTAGAGAGAGAGAGAGAAAGAGAAGAGGAAAGAGAGAAAAATAGAGAAACATAGGAATCAATACTGTTAGATTACGTATATCTATATATTATTTATATTTTTATTTATTGATATATTTCGTTTATTTTCTATAATTTTCCTCTCGTGTATTTTTCATTAGTCTCAAGTTTTAACATTTGGAATAAAGTTTCCCATGGTTACATCAAAGGCTTCCTTGGATCACTTCAACTGGACAAAGAAATTGCAGTAATTAAAAAACAAGCAGTAGAGAAAACATTTGACGTAAACGTGGGAAGATTTATTGCAAATATCAAAACTTGGAACCAATGACTAAATACACGATGAAAAATTATACAAAACAAACGAAAAACATAAACGAATAGAATTAAAATAAATAAATAAGAGGTATATTTAAATAATCTTGGTGATATAAATCTGTCCTGTTTATAGACAGCACACTTCCTTCGACCGGCGTAAATAAGCAATTTAGAAGTCATGCACATAAATAACTACCATTGACCCTAAACAAAAGGAACTTTTCACCCCCTTAATCCCACGGAGACTTATGTATACGCCCCACTATATATACAGCGAAATGAAACAATAGTTACATTTGATCCAAAGATTGAATTGAAGAGTGAACCAAACAGTCACCATGATGTGTTGATTCCTATGTCCACATTATCTTTATCTATAAATGCTATATCACACACACACACACACACACACACACACACACACACATTCAAATTAGACATTTTTTTTAACGGGACCAACAACAATACTGAACATACAAATAAAAACAATAACATTCTCGATAAAAATCAAATAAACGTTAACTAGAATCAGGATGAATCTTCCCTTAGAAACATTATAAATATACAACTCCAGTTGACAAAAACTAGAAAATTAAATTAAGTGCTTACTATAAAAAATTTTAAACTGCTAACCTCATCGTCAACAACAACAACTCTCAAGATCCAAATTACTGCAGAGAATCAATGTTATTTACGAAGTCACGTGTCCCTTAAGGAACTGTATTCTTGATCAATCGAAATCCTAAATAATTATATTGGATAGACTACAACATGTTTAACTAGAAGACTCACATTACATCTGTCTGACCATAGCTCTATTAGGTCTCATTTCAGTACTCATGGAAACCTACCAAACTTCATCCGCAACATACCTGCTGATTATACAAATATAATGGCCTCATCCATATGTAAAAAAGGTGAAAATTAATGAAAGCATTATTAATAAGAAAAGAAAAGGTCAAAACTCAATAACATCAACTATGAACATGGCCACAATGTGCTGACCATGTCTGGAAAATAAAATATTCTTATAACTTTACATTCATAAAAAAACAATTAATACATTGAGTGAAAATAAAAAATAAAATCATCCTTGATAATGGCTAAAAGTTGCATTTTGCACTGAAATGTCCGAGGAAGCAATTCTATGGGAAAAACAGAGGTTAAATCAAAACATAAAATTGTGTTTTTACAAATCCTTCCAGTGACAGTGAATGTGTGTAAACAGAGAGAGAGAGAGAGAGAGAGAGAGAGAGAGAGAGAGAGCAGATAAGATTTTCTATATATCTATATGATATAAATGTTAAGTTCCACGTGGACTGTGGCGCTACCGTCAATGCAGTATCGCAGAAATATGTGGATAATAACTATTTGCAACTGTCTATCTTGACACTCAAAGTGAGAAACGAGATGGAACGTAGCGTTCATTGGAAAATTGTCGAATTGTGCTACGCAATCTCCAGAATGTGAAAAAATAATTAGTGGAATTCACTGTAGCCAAGGAGAGTTTGACCGCTTTGTTATGAAACCGCGCGAGCAAACAAATGGGCCTAATAAGTGTGAAGTATGATAACATTTTGCTAATGTTAGTCCCCTGCCAGAGTACAAGCAGCTACTAATTGACAGTGCAAATGCCTTATACAGCAAACTAGGATCATTACCTGGGCAGGTACGTCTACAAGTTGATAGGACTGTCACCTCCTGCCACACACTACCGCAGGAGGACGCGTAGCAGTGTCGATTATCTTTAAAGTTAAAAAAAAGGGGACACTTACGTCATACATCATACCCAATCGTCTGTGACAGTTGGTATTGACATTTTTGAATTTGACAGTACCTCATAACTGTCGACTATTTTTTAACCTCTGGGAAATAGATAGACTTGAGGACATTACTGCCTCAGATGACATCCGCAAAATGATGGCGAACTTTGCAAGATATGGGATTCCATCTCAGTTGATTTCCTACGCAGAGTCTGAGAAGAGCAATCAAAATAACCTACAATTGAAGCCATTATAGACACGATGGCCATTACGAGTGAAGATCGTCTGATCCCGATGGGCAGACATACTTCATAAGCCGCTTCAAGGTCGCCTTCGAGGTTGGGGACAAATTTATATGAAAAATCATTTTGTGTTTTTCTAAATTGAAAATATATTCTTTTTGGTAACCTGTTTTGAAATATTTTTCTCATCATAATTTAGTTAAGAAATTAGCAGTTTAATGGTTAGCGTTTAAGATTTTGTTTATTACTTTGATTTCAACACTTTTCAATCTAAACAAAACCGTTCCCTTTCTTGCATATCAAATCACAAGATTGAACAAAAATTACTCCAAGTTGAAAGAAGTGAAAAGTATTTACAGGGGAAAGTCATCTCCCTTTTCATGTTTACACAATCGTTGTAAGATTCTGTTTATGTTGAACGACTACTCCTGTAAAAATCTTCAACCTAACAACTTTTTCTTCCTCTTCATTTTTTAGATGATAATATTCGCCATATATTCTTTAGATTTGTCTTCATACTTTGGTTCGGTCGATCTTAATTTTCGTATATAAGCCTGTAATTAGCCCTACTTGTAAATTTCTCTTCTCTTCTTAATCTAATTACTCCTACTGACTAATAACCAACAAGAACAACATTTATTTCCTCTTTCTGAAGGCTCATGATCGCATTTAACCGTATGAATCATTACGTATTTTATTGTTTTGATGGTTTATTTCAATATTTTCACAGTTGTGCACATCCTTATCTCCACTCACTACAATGAGTACTAAGGGACGATGATCTTTAAGTTGATCTATATTAAATTAAGGAGTAACCAATTCACCAATCTTAGAGGAAGATAATTGTAACGAGTGGGCAGAATTAGACACTATCTTCTTTAAACTGTAAATGGCAAAAAATCTTCATATATACAGCAACGATCTGATTAAATTATCGAGTAACAAGGCTCAAACACGTTGCTTTTTATGTTTACGGTTTGTAAGATATTGATGGTGGGCAGACGCTAAGCGTACCAAAGACGTTCAAAGAGTAACTGAAGACAAAAAAAAAAAAAAAAAAAACTGGACCGACTGATAACAGAATCTAGCAACATCACCTGACACGTCGTTAGGTATTAGTGACACCCATAGGAAAGAAATCTCATTCAGCAGAATGTAAGTAACGATACTTCATTATAATAGAAATAAGTTGATAGTACATGATCTTCCGTTAATAGTGACATTGTAGGCGACCTATAAAGTTTTGATAGTTTTTCAGGTAGAGTAGTTTGGGTAGTAATCAAATTATGCAAAAGATAAACTCTAAAAATGAGCCAACTTTATGCACCAACTTAGAAAAGTTCTAATTAAAAAAATGAAGTTTATTTTAAAGGCGAAATCAGTCGTAGTAGAGACAAAGAAAACAAATTATACCATTTTTATGGATAACTTAATAAAATAGTAATAAAAAATGTGAATCTAGTATGGAAAATTTGGGATTTGGTCAGAGAAATGAAAGAGGGGAAATATTAACTCTTAAGAGCGATACAAAATGATAATTATGAATATATTTTTCAAAAAGCGAAGAGGTTGTAAAGGCTATATTAGATTGGTTCTACAATTGTTGCCGTTTAAGATGTGGTTATCAAAAACAAAGAATAGTAGTTTACAGCGTTTAATTTGACTTAAAAATTAACAGAAACAAAATGATTCTAAGACAGTGTATTCTATAAAAGTCAGAAAGAACCTTGTCGAATTTCAGATAGAACTTAAGAACAGATTCCAGATTTTGTAGATTAATGAAAACAAAATAGAAAATATAATTAATAAAAGCGTTAGTAATATTAAAAAACAAACATTTGTAACATTTAGAAAAATGCCGTAAGAATAGAAGGTAAACTTGAAGAAATCGAGAAATTGATTTATTTTTGACAGAAAGACCCGGGAAATAAAAACAATGTCTGATGATACGGTAGAACGCCAAAGAATAAGAATGGAGATCTTGTCTTCATATTTTCTCAAGAGATTTGTCAAATCTAACAGCAAGACGAGTACAAATTCCGGATCACTATCATGCAACGAAAACTAATTTTCACGAATGTGTTCCGAATAAATAATTATGTATGATTGTTTTGCATTCACGATTTTTTTTAATCATTTCACCCCAAGTAAGGCATTCCACTGCCACTATTGCTCAGGGGGTTACATAGGGGAAAGTGATGAGAAAGAGTGGTTATAGGAAATGTCGAAAGGATGGTGATAGACAGATGAGGATACCGAGGATGAGGGTTGGGTAGATGGGAAGAGTGTTTGAGGGAATGGATGCGAGTTAGTGTGATAGATGTCTATTAACCTTACATTTAGATTCCTGAAGATTGTAGCTGTCGAGGAAGCAAGTATATGGAAGGGAATTTCACAGGCGGGAAATGCGAGAAAAGAAGCTGTTAGAGTAGAAATTGTGGTTACATTTTATTTGTTTCACTGTAAAAGAGTGGGACCTAGTTGCTAATCTAGTATCTCGTGCAAATTCATAGCTAGGGGGCACCAGTGATCTAAGTTCATCGGAGCAGAAGCCGTGAAATTATTTATAGAAGAGGCACAGGAAAGCCACATCACGCCGGCGAAAGAGTGACTGCAGGCGGTCTGCCAAGTCGGTGTCGATCACATTACAGATTCTTCGTTGTATTTTGTCAAGAACCCCGAGGAGAATAGTAGGGTCACCCGACCAGATGTGGCAGCAGTATTCAATACACGGGCGGAATGGTAAATTTATATATGTGCAGGATGGACTCAGACGGGAAAAACTTCCGGGCCCTGCACAGAGAACCGACTTTCATAGCAGCGGATTTAGCAATGGATTCGATAGTCATTCCTTTTGAGGTCCACTGAGAGTGTGAGGCCAAGGAGGCGTAGTGTCTTACTCTTAAAGAGGCAAGCGTGTTACATGCTAATGGGAGGTAGGAGAGATTGTCTATGATGGTTGATAGCAGCTTCGTTTTGAAAGCATTAAACTTTACGAGTATTACAAATACAAAATAACTTCAAAATTGATAGAAGCAGTCGGCATTATATCGGAGGCATTTGCTGAAATGCTTACAACGTAATTCTCTCCGAAAATAGAAATGCTGTGAGGTACGAAGAGACGGTGTTAGCAACGGAAGGGAAGTTCATGAAATTTTATGTCGATTAAGTAAACCCAATTCAAAGAGATTTTATTCAATAAAAGACTCTTTTCGGTTTTCTTCAAAAGAATGCTTGTAATTCCAATTCTTTCCATTAAAGAAAGAATAAGAAAAATAAACGACTTGCAGGTATAGCTTTATGATAGCACGTAGCAATGGTTTTTGAGAGGAAGAATATTCGTTTTAAGATTCTGCAGTGGTAAATCTGTAAGATGACCAACTCCATCTCTGCTTCTGTTAAAATAAAAGGGGCAAATATTTATTATCTATAAGTCAAGTCGGCCGAGTAAAATTCATGAAACGCACAAGGCATAAATATTTACAATCTATGTCGACATTGCGTCTGGACAAATTTTTCAGTGTAAATCATCCAACTGGAGAGTAAGAGATTAGATATCCAAAACTGAAAGAGTTTAGAGGTCACTAAATTGGTGACCAATGAAAAATCAGGCTGCATTAAAATCTTTTTTTTTTTTTTTTGGTGGGGGGAAATAATGGAATTTTATATCAAGCCCAGTTTCAAGTTTTCTATTATTTCAGTTTGATCAATAAAAATAAAACTGAATTCCATCAGTGGTTAGTCTTGTACTTTATTTTTTAACAATTTGCTAAAAAAAATAAAAAAAAAAAAAAAAAATAGTGGATACATGAGAAAAAATGTTCAAAACATAAAAGAAAGTTTTGAGTCAAAATGTTTGTGCAATTATTAAAATGAAAGACAAAAGGATTTTTTTTATATAAATTTTTCTCTCCATCCTTTTTAGAACGTTAGAAATTTTGCTTATAAAATTTTTATTTATTTATTTTTTTTTTGTTTGGTGTCATAGCAGAACCATAAACCTTTATAGAAAATTGATTTGGAATTGTTGTAAAAATCGTTGGATTTTTAATGAAATTTTTAAGAATTATTCAGAAATTGATTAAATTATTTCTGATCTCATGTTTTTTTAGAAAATCTTTGTAAAAATATTTTTTACATCAGTTTCTCCAACTCATTTAATGTTTATGAAATTTCAAGAAACTCTTTTTTATCGCTCAATGTTTAAGCTTTTTATAAAAAAATATTCTCTGAAAATTTAAAATCATAATTTTTATTTGTTTACCAGTTGCAAAAATCTGCTTTGAATTGAAAAATAAAAATGCAATACAGTTTCGACATTTTTAATTAAAAAAAGCCATTTATAAATAAAATATATTATAGATATGTTTGTAAATAAAAAAAGCCATTTATAAATCAAATATATTATAGATATGTTTGTAAATAAAAAAAGCCATTTATAAATCAAATATATTATAGATATGTTTGTAAATAAAAAAAGCCATTTATAAATCAAATATATTATAGATATGTTTGTAAATAAAAAAAGCCATTTATAAATCAAATATATTATAGATATGTTTGTAAATAAAAAAAGCCATTTATAAATCAAATATATTATAGATATGTTTGTAAATAAAAAAAGCCATTTATAAATCAAATATATTATAGATATGTTTGTAAATAAAAAAAGCCATTTATAAATCAAATATATTATAGATATGTTTGTAAATAAAAAAAGCCATTTATAAATCAAATATATTATAGATATGTTTGTAAATAAAAAAAGCCATTTATAAATCAAATGTTTGTAATATTTTTCGTTGAATAATTCATTTTTGTAAGAATGGTTTTCATTTTTGTTTAATTTTAATTAGAATAACAAAAATGGAAGAAATGTTTTTAAAAACATGAAATACTGGCATTAATCAGATATCGAACATTCACTAGATGATCATCTTCAGCTATCACATAAAACTATCCAGATTAATATCCCAATATATCGTTATAAATATTCCAATACATCAGATATCAAACATTGACTAGATGAACATCTGCATTTATCACATAAGACTATCCATATAAATATTCCAATATATCATTTTATCAAGACAAACGTCACTAGTGTAAGACTAACCGTAGAATTAAAATGTTGTTTTCTTTCTCGTTAAAGAGAGTTTTTTTTTCATAGAAAAAAAAAACAAAAAAAAACATGAATTTTAATGACTGAAAACGATGATCGTTATATGTAATTTTTTTATGTACTAAGTGCACCTTTGTTTGGCACAAGGTTGCATATATGGGGTACCTGGTAAAAATCGAACACTTCTGCAAATGTTAAGGAAAAATCAACAAAATAACTTTATTCTGTTTTGAAGGGTTATTGATCTTTCCTCTTCATTAACGTGTTTTTGATGTTCTTTCTAAAAATACCAAACATCTGAGCGCCATTCACTTGTGTCATTCATGGATGCCAACAGCGCGATGCTCCATTTTGCATGTTTGCTTAAAAAGCCATCAGTTTTGGCGGTAAAATCGGTACAGTTTCTTCTTATTTTCACTCTTCCGCGTTATTAATTACCGGATGTGGGCCCGATTTCGTCATTTCAGCCAGCAGGTCATTAAGTCTATCTATGACATAGAGGTCGTCCAAAGTTTACAATTTGGCTGATGGTCAATTTCTTCATGGGTTAAGGGAGGAATGCGGACTGCCTTCTAACAGATGCGAAAATCGACTTGTAATTTTTCACCTCAAAGACTATGGCTCCGAGTGAGCACAGTGGGTTCAGTAGAAATAGGAAAAGATGAAAAAGATTTTCGAGTAAGAAGCATCTCTTCCGTTCCTTCTCTTTTTCTCGCGTCCACACACAGAGACAAAAACAGGTAAAATAATTACATATTTATCCCATTTAGAAAAAAAAAACCTAACTACACTTATAAAGGTTCGTTAAATGCTCTATCTACTTTTAAAAAAGATATTAAGTAAAATAAATCAACAGTGCGAGTTATACTGTCTTTTTTTCTTCAAATTGGAAGATTCTTTTCTTTGCAAATAAATATTTATCGCGTTACAAATATTTGGCGAGGATCGATCTCTCTAAAATAGCGACTGGTGTAACGAGACTGACTTAGAATCGCTCTACATCAAGGACTTTTAATGTCATATTTCTTCCTAAATAAATCTGTTTATCTCATATTAGTCTGACACAAAACAACAATAGCTGACATTTAGGTCAGTTGATTTCATTAACAAAAGATTGAGAGATAAATTTGCTAATTATTCTCCTTTAAAGTAGGTAAAAATGGTTTAGTATTAAAACTGGATTTATCTTTGAAATTCACCGCATTTTCTTAATTTTTCGATGTCAAAATATAAATTCTTTTAAAATTTATTTTAAAAAATGAGTTAAATAAAATTAAAAATTTAAGTGCGTTTATGTGTGTGTGAGAGAGAGAGAGGGAGAAATAGAGAGAAAGAAAGAGAGAGAGATGACATTTTGATGACCACAAGCAAAAATTTATAATTAATTTATAAGCAGTCAAAGTTTGGATGAGAAATGAAATCTTGGGCGTTTATCGCATTTCCTAAATGACGCAATCATTTCTGCCGAGCGATCATTCTGTATTGATAGCTTTTTTGTTTATTTTTCGAAAATCCTTCATCAAAAGCTTTTTATTTCATGGCTGACTCCAGATGACATAGAAAACGTGAATTAATGAACAAAGAACAAAATATGAAGAAAAAATTTCTCTCTAAATAGGATGAGTGTAATGTTGTTGGAAGTTCTGATAAAAAGATTTGTCAATTTCGCAAGTATTATTTGATTAATATCCTCATCCTTGTTGTTTTGATTACAATCTAAGCTTTCTAGAATTTCTTGAGAACACATCATATTTTTTGATTGTTGGACAAAAATTAATTATGGCGTCTAAGCTTTTTCTTTTCTTTGGAATAATGTTGATGTTAAAATTTGCCATCACTCCAAACGCAGCCATTTTCAAATTCAAGTGAATAAAAAATAATCACCCCACACGAAAAAATTTAAGTCTTTTTGATTTCGTGCAGTGAATCGTATTCCAAATATGAGTGGAGCTAAATTTGAAGAAATACTCTGAGATTTGGTGATCTAGACATTGTGGTGATACCGAGCAAAAGCGATGGATCGGATGTTTGCGCTTTCACGACCAAAAAGAAAATGACCAAAAGTCGTCGCTGCGCCGCCGGCTCCGCGCAGATGTTTCGGTTGAAAACTAAAAATTAATTAAATATTAAATTTCCAGTTCGCGAGCCTACGCGAATTTTATTTATCAGCCAATGGGAAGCCCAGAACCAAATACAAGTGTGAAATCCCAAATGAGCTGCTGTGATCCAAAAAGAAGATATAAAAATCGGATACAGAAAGCATCGACAGGCAGACCAACTCAAAGAGAAGAGAGTAATTAGTATCTCCCTTGACCCAAGTCAAGCGGCTTACTACACTCGCCTCCCTTACCTCTTTCCTTCTTCCCTGCCTCAAAAACTACTTACTTACCTAAAGAGCGAATACATCAAAGACATTCCTTACTTACACGATCCCAAATTCCTAAGCATTAATTCTCTTTCAGCATTTTATTGCCATGAACATTTTAACCTCCGTTGGACCTCCACTTCATGTATTACTTCAATTGTAAAAACATTAATTAATATGCGTATATATAAAATGTTTGAACTCAATTTGCTTTTCTTGGTTTATAACCTTTCTTTATGACTTATAGTGGGCTATCTACAACAAGGCCGAATTCCGTTAACCTGCAACAGTATACAACTACCCTTCACTAGAACGGACTCGCCACTAACAGAAAAGAATAAATAAGCAACTCGCTATAACATTCAAGAAATTCAGATGTGGAAAAATTTTGTCACACTGTGATGTTCGTAAATAAAGAAATCTTTATTTTATACAATGCGTTACATTATTTTTTGTTTTAACTAAATAAGTTGTTTTTGACGGCTTTCTAAATTAACGAAGTGCAAGAAAATATTTCTAATGACCTGAATGACCTGAATATATTCTGGGGTTGTTTTTAAAGTTGTTTCAACTGCAGTGGAATTCGTGAAAATTGATTTTTATTCATTGAGTATGCGTTCGAAAAATCTTTTTCATTTGTTCGTGATTTTCAAATCGCTAATAAAATAACTTTACTTTTATTCATGGTTTATTTTTAATTGATTTACAGAAAATTTAAATAACTGAAAATTTAAAAGCGAACATGGGATTATCAACAACTATGATAACTTTTTGTGATCGTCTTCAAAGTTCGATTTTATTTTTTGATAAAAGTTTTCATAAATGTAAAACGTCGAAATTTACTTGTGGTTTTTAAATTGACTTTATTTAATGTAAAAGGATATGATTATGAGCAACAACCTGTTGAAGTGATCGGTTTTTACAACTTAAATTCACTTGGCCGATGAAAGGATAAAAAGACAATCGTTATATTTGAGTTTTGTTACTAAGTTGTAAAATGAAAACAAATTCAAACCACAAAGAAAAGTTACACATTGTAATAAATCAATAGTTTGTAAAATCTGCTGAATTTGCATATTTCTAATGTTGTTCTTTATAAGAAATCTGTTTTTTAAAAAAATCTTATGAAAATGATTTCTTTTCTAGCTTTAATGCTTTGATGTTTGGGAATGATTACCGAGTGCCATCCTCACTGGATACCGCACTTTTTCTGGCCATGCTACGCAAAGTTTTAGTTTGGGCCAAAACGAAATTTCAAGGTCAATATTTATGCAATATTTATTCAGTTCCTATAATTATTCAGCCACATATGCATTATATTGTTTCACCACATTACGCCAATTTTGAAGCAGCTTCATGATTCTATCCTCCGAAAACTTGGCAACTTTCTAGATGAACTGGTTAAAAACATTTCTGAAGATTTCCAGACAATTGAAGTTCGTTCAGTTAATATTTTCAAATATCAAGAGAATTGAGATCTGTCCAGTTAATATAAATTGCGTATGGAACGAAATAAGTGACAATACGAATGTGCAAGGCCCTAAGAGTACGGCAGGTGTAGTTGAACATGGATATCCTAGCCAATCTGTACCAATCTCTGTCGTTTATACAAAAAGGCGCATGATTCTAGTGTTGTCCTGATGTTAGACGATGCCCTATTTGGACAACATAACCTTTCAACTTGTGAAAAAGACCAGCATACCGAATCATTTTGAAAACATTCGAGATATCTAAAACAAAAGCTTAAGCTTCTGTGGCTCATATTGTTTTCTCACGACTCTTTGTGCTATAACTTGTTGTAAACAATCCATTTTTCATCACCTGTGAGCGTTTTTTTTTAAATCCGTCTTTTTTGTTGCTTTTGAGTAGAGGATCGCAGACTGAAATGTAGTGTAAATCCACGTATGCAAGTGTTTTCAAAGGTCTTATAACGTTCATAAGAGATAAGTGGAGTATGATAAATTGTATCGTGTGGCCTGTATTATTTTTAATCAGTGTTTCTATTCGATTATCATCAACGACTGTAGGCCTCTCGGAACGTTCTCCGTGTTACCGATCAAAAGTCTAACTTTTTAATACAAAAAGCCACTTACGAACAATACTCTCAGCTATGGTACCATCTCCATAAACAGCGCCTACATGTTTTTCTTTTTGTAAAGTGTTTTTCCTTTCCGTATATAAAATTGCATCAAATGACGAAAATGCGTCTCGTTTTCGTTCATTTTCACATTTAACATAAAAAGAACATTTAAAATTCACAATCTACATACAAATTGTATAGAAATGTCACATTTCCAAATATGTATATATGTCATAAATTTCAGTCACATGAGAAACGAAATCACGTGTTCAAATGTCACCTAATGAAATACATTACGAACCTTTGTTTCAACCCAACATATCACTAATCGGATTCATTTATACTTCGACAATCTTCATTACCAGTCAGAACCCGTGACCATAGCATTTTCATTTATAACTCTGGTAACTCTAAAAAACCGCTTCTCCGACGTGATGGGCTCAGATTCTTCAAGGAGGAATGAAGAATTATTTTCCTTGCATTAAATCCCATTGCTCTGCGATCGTTGTAAAACAAAATTTTATGAAAATCATTTATTAGAAAATATATAAACTACTAGACATCGAGATATTTTACCTTATAACATTTGGAAAATTAATCGTATTTTATGAGTAAAATGATTTATAATAAATACGTCTGGAAAAATAAATGTTATTTATATTAAATAGTTATTTGATTCCTCTGAGAAATAAACTGTAAACAGCCGATTTAAATGTGTCATAAGATGCAATCTAAATATTTATAGGAGGTAAATATAATAAGGGAAAATATGTTAAAAATGAAAGCATTGAAACAGTTTGCAGTATCCTTAAATGAAACAAAATGGTGTCTCATATTTTGCGTCCTACGCAAATCTCGTCAAATTTGAGATGCGTCAACAAAATTTTAAATTAAAACAAAAAAGTCATGAACATTCAAGAATAGTTGGTTTGAATCCCAGCAGAAAATTGAAAAGTAACATTTCACACTTAATCTTAAGGCGGCTATACATTTTCTAATTCAACTTGTACTCATTTTAAGGATTACGGGAAATATAATTTTTTATCTTTATATTATTCCCTGCATTGTTTGTTTCTAAAAATAATAATTTCTTAATTATTGTCCACAAATTATCACTTATTGATAAGCAGCCGTTATTTCGGTAAATTTTTACTTCACTACTTTAGTCGGAATCAAATCTGATGCATTATAATAACCGTATTTATTGTTGCCAATAATAATTTTAAATCGGTTATCCAGTTTTTATAGTAACAGACATAAACGGAAATGACTATTACCCGTCAAACTTACGAGACGAATTGTTGCTGACGTGATCTGGTAAAGTATAAGGGGTGTAACTCTCTTTGTTTTAATCAACTTTTGATCTGTTTTCTAGAATATAAAATAAAGTTCACTTAATATGGAAATATGATTCTTATGATACTGTACACATTTATCAAAGCGAATTCAGTCATCAATCATCAATATTTGAATTTTCTAACTCGGAAACAAACAAAAAAAAAGAATTTTTGTTACAAGAGCTACACAACTCGTATTTCGAATGCATGTCTTCTCGTATAATAAAAATATCAATGATTTATTCGAAAGAATAAAGAGAGAATGTTTCAAAAGAGTTGCTATGTTACAAAGCGACAAAGAAACCCAGTGTATGAATACCGTTTCTTTATTGGATGTCGTGGTTTTGGCGCGAAAAAGAAAATCGTATAAAATAGTGGACTTAAAATTGAACACATTAACTCATCGAAAGAGAAAAAACATCCTGGTTTCTGGAATTTACACATCACTAACCAATGGAATTAATTTTGTTTGTACTTTGTTAAAAAGGAGAGACTCGCATCTTTTAGAATCGCCTTTTCTCTTTGTAGATCAATTAATACATTCTAAGCGAAAGAAAATAAACGACTAAATTTGAGGGGAAATAACTCAAGAGAAATGATCAGCTGTAATAGGAAGAACGCTTTTGATCTGGAATCATTCACGTGAATTCGTTTCGAATAAGCGCTTCAAAGTGAGTGTATTGTCTAATGAAACAGAAAATGAACTATTTCGTTAAAGAAGAACTGGATGAATTCTATGGTTAGTTGGTCGTGCATTGTGATGATGAAGACAAGTAAAGACTGCAAGTAAATAACATTTTCCCTCGTTTATTGTCAGTTTTGTTTGGTTTTAGATAAAACTGTACGTAGCCCTGGCGAAGAATATACTATGCCGCTAAAGAGAGAATCGTTCGTATATTTTGGATAAAAGTCAAAAGATTTCTGAATCAAATGAATGACTAGATTAATCTGAGAATCGGACATAATTTTAAAAAATATTCTTACAGAAATCGGGAAACATTGATTTGTATACAGTAAGACATCCACCCTTGACAGGTGCAGAGATTCAACGATAAATACAAATCAAGCTGGCATTTATCTTACTTTTCGACCGATGGTTAACAAGATGGCTTTGCTAGGCGAAGTTTGATTCTCTCGAGATTGTGACCTCACGCGAGACTAAACAAGCTTAGTAAATACATTTCAGAGAGAAGTATAAATATGAATAAAAACACGCATATTTATAGATATACACACAAACACACACGCACACACACTCTATATAACAGAGATGAGTAGGCAGAGTTTCATTATGGCCTAGCTGAAATCTGGTAATCGACACCCTGGTGGCTGAAAACTGGATAGATCAGGATGATGAGGTGACGGGTAGGTGAGACAATTAATCGTTACAGGAAGATATATTCAAAGTCTCTTAAACAAAGACATCTTTATACTTATGTTACTTCTATTTAAAACTGCTCTTTTTGTCGAGCTGAAACCAATTTAATTAATTTTGAAATAGTTTTATTACGCCCCACTAACAAAACTGTAAAAATACAAACTTTCCTTTATCCACTGTAAAAGATGAAGCGATATTAAATATTTATATTTCGGCTAGAGTCATTCAGACATAAACGGTATAAAGACAGACAAATATACTTTGATGAATCATATAATAAATAATGGTAAAGTAAAACTCGGAATATTGTGTTGTTGTTGTGGGATCTTCTCTTTGTAGATGATAATTGGACTCGACTGGAGTATACATATACTCCTGCCATAGTGAGATACGGGAGCTGCCATAGAGTGATGGAGAGATTCATTAGAGTGATGGAGAGTACTGGAACTGATACGAAAATTACCGAGAGATACAGAAGTTACCCAGAGATTACCGCGTCAAAAGTCAGACTAGCTCTGAGCTCCACTCAGCTAGAATAAGATACACGGATATTCTATTTCCAACGACTTCACTTCAAGGCTTGTATATATTTATTTCTTACTAATAGTATTCCTGGATTTACTAACCAGCGTTCAAGTTTGTATATTACGTTCCATATAACCTACTTTTCTATCTCCATATCTGTTTTTGTTGTTCATTATTTTGTGCGGTTCCTTCACCCGGAATCCACAACAAATTGGCGACGAAGACTCGAACTCACGTACATCGCCACGACAGTTGTGCTAATCTAAGCTGAGAGTATTTTTGAAAAATCAGTCTTCAAAATCGTGGTGCTGGTTGAACAAAAAGCAAGAACACAACTTGTTAGGTGTTTATTGGTCAACAGTGACCTCTTCTCACCCACCCGACAGAATTGATGAAAATGCCATTTCTAATTTGATTTGTATTAAATGTGAAAATATGCAGATAACCCAGATCGAGTAATTCTCCCTTATCCAAACTTTTTTCTTTTTATACACGCAGACACTAAAGAATGATGCACCAAATTAAAATTTACAACCAAATAATCTGATTAGAATACGACAGTGTGTTCGCAAATTATTCCGTTTTATGCAGAATATCACAAAATCTAGAATATAGTTATAATATAGAATTTCATTTGTCATTAGAATACACAAGATAGGATTATTTAATATGCAACCAACTCAAATTAATCAGTTGGAGAATTAAAAAATGAACCAGAATGGTCAACCATTCATTTGTTCAAAGAAATGACACAAAGCGGACTATAACCATTTTGCTAGAATTACATAACAGAAAAATAATTTGATTCCATTTTTTTAATGTCTTTAAAAAGCCAATTGTCTATAAACGTTAAATTCAGGATTTCTTGAGAAGTAATAAATTCACAAACACTTCCGAAAGTGTCTCCAGTGAAAACTCCTTGCTACTCGCATAGAACTTCTTTTGGAGATGTTCTAAAAATATTCGGTAGTCTTCAGACCTGACTACACGCAAACCACTCTAAGTTGGACATTTTAAAATACTAATGTATTCAGTTCTTTGAGCTACAGAATTGTTGTGTCGATATAACCCATTTCTGCTAGAATACTAGTGTCTTTTTGTTGTAACAAATCTAAAAGTGTTTGGGGTTTTGGAGTCAATATAATCAACGCCCAAGACTTGTGATACCCTGCATAAATATGTCATGAACGTTTGACCAAAACTGGATAACTTTAAGAGGATTATTTTTTCATAATTATCATTTTATCGATTGGTATAGGATGTATCACTTGTAAACCTGGATAAGTAGCCGTTAACATCACAGTAAATTAGATGGCCGTTATCAGGTCTTTAATCAACAATTTCAGGTTTTTCGAGAAAGAAATTAAATATTTAAAGAAAGAATAAAAGAATTCACACTTTTTGGTAGATGAATATTTTAATCAATGTTAAATACCTTTGCGTTGTCAAAAGAAAAAATTATGATGCATATCATCTAAGGAGGTCTTCATATTTATAAAATGTTTTTCTAATATGAACCGAGTGCTACTCTTGGAGAAACCAGACAGGTTTTGCTACTCTTCTAAGCTCAGGAAACTAAAATACATTCTGAATCTCTGGTGAATATTTTTTTCTTTACGCTAATTTTAAACTATAACGAGAAACAGAGAAAAAAAAAGGCCGAATATTCATAGCGCGCGTTACCGATTGACATCGAGTGAAACAGAAGTAGGTCGAGCAAATAAGTGAAGGATTTGTGCTTTCAATGTACAGTTAAACAGTGATATTTACTATTTAGTCACTTACATTCCATTTCGGTTTTCGTAGATGACGTATTCTATTCAATAAAAACATATTTGTATGAACAAAAATTAAAGTGATTCCGAAAAACATGTTTGTTGATAATCGAAAGTCATTATTGAATTTAATAGATACTTTTTCACGCCACCCTCAGAATATTATTATTATTGTGTCATTTTTCATCATATTTCGATTTCTGCGATGGTTGCACTACCTACCAAGTCTGTGGGAAGACCTAAGGCAGGTCGTGGCGTGTTATTATGGCTCCATTTCATGTTTTTTCTATCTTCCCCATCATCCCTAGTGTTACATAGACAAAGTTCTCCTCAGTGTGTGGGCTGTACTTAATAAAACACTTTTTTGTATATCTCTTAAGCTGGGGTTTCCAGGGATTCTTTCAATGTGTTGTTTTGTTCCATTTTTTATCAATCCAAGTGCACCTACTATCGCTGGCACGATTCTTTTTTTTCAATTTCCACATTTTTTCTATTTCAATTTCCAGGTCTTTATATTTTGACAGTTTTTCAAACTCCTTGGTTGCTATGTTACAATCCGCTGGACAAGCCATATCAATTAATAGACAAGTTTTCTAATTCTGGTTTTTAATAATAATGTCCGGCCTATTTGCTTCAATTTTTCTGTCTGTGTTGATGGTGTAATCCTATAGAATGGTGACATATATGTCTGTAACCGGTGCTGGGTGATGTTCATACCAGTGTTTGTTTACAAATTTTCTGTAGTGTTTGCACATTGTCCAATGTAAATATTATTATTATTATATCATTTTTCATCATATTTCGATTTCTGCTTTGGTCTCACTACCAACCAAGTCTGCGGGGAGACCTAAGGTAGGTCGTGGCGTGTTGTTATGGCTCCATTTAATGTTTTTCTATCTTCCCTATCATCCCTAGCATTACATAGATAAAGTTTTCCTTAGTGTGTGGGCTGTACTTAATAAGACAATTTTTTAGCTGGGGTTTCCAGGGATTCTTTCAATGTGTTCTTTTGTTCCATTTTTTATCATTCCAAGTGCACCTACTATCACTGGCACAACCCTTGTTTTCAATTTCCACATTTTTTCTATTTCAATTTCCAGGTCTTTATATTTTGACAGTTTTTCAAATTCCTTGATTGCTAAGTTACAATCCGCTGGACAAGCCATATCAATTAATAGACAAGTTTTCTCCTTCTGGTTTTTACCAATAATGTCTGGCCTGTTTGCTTCAATTTTTCTGTCTGTGTAGATGGTGTAATCCCATAGAATTTCTGTTTCTGTAACCGGTGCTGGATGATGTTCATACCAGTGTTTGTTTACAGATTTTCCATAATGTTTGCACATTGTCCAATGTAAATATTGCCCAACTCTATCGTGGCGATTTTTATATTCATTTGGGGCAAGAACAGAACAGCCTGAGATTAGGTGGTCTATTGTTTCTTGGGGTTTATCACAAAACCTGCATTTTGGATCCATATTATTATGCATAATATTTGCCTGAAAGTCTCTAGTGAAAAGACTTTGGTCTTGTGCTGCAAGAATAAAGTCTTCAGTTTCAGACTTTAATCCAGATGCACGTAACCATCGATGAGTATTAACTTTGTCAACGTTGGATTTATTGGCACGTTCTGGATATTGGCCATGCAGAGGTTTGTCTTGCCAGCGCTGTTTCATCTGTTCAAGAGCTTTATCTTTGGCTTTCATTTTCATATTTTTTGCCGCAATAGTTGGTTCTTGGCTTCTGTTTTGCTTTTCTACAGAATCTACTAAATGTAAATCTTGTTTGTATTTACTGCCTTCTTTTATTATTGAATATTTTTTCTTTCTTTCTTCATGTTGCCTTACTAATTGTATCATCCAATCCTTTGTTGTTTCTATGCATGTTAGTAAGCCAATAGTTGTTGTCTTGTATGACAATTCCAGCTGAATAAGACCTCTTCCACCTTCTTTACGGGGTTATGTATAGACGGTCTGCATCAGCTTTTGGATGATGCATCTTATACTTAGAAAGAAGCTTTCTTGTTTTAGAATCCATTCGCCTGATGTCGTTTAGAGTCCAGTTTAAGATGTTGAAGCTATATTGGACAACTGGGAATGCAAGGCTATTAATGGCCATAACTCTGTTCTGAGAATTCAATTCAGTTTTTAATATCATTCGTAGCCTTCTATAGTACTCTTTACGCACTATTTCTTTCATTTTTTATGGTGAATGTTTCCACTCTCATTTACACCTAGGTATTTATAAGCTTCTTCTGGTTTCAATTCTTTTATTGTTACAGCAGGGTCTAAGCTAATTGAGGATGTTTCTTGTATTGATCCACGTAAAACTATACTTTTAGCACATTTATTCAAATTGAATTTCATTCCAATGTCTTCGCTGAAGCATTTTAATCGACAGAGAGTTTGATTTCTAAGCCGAGCACAAATATTGATTTTCTTCTTTCCGCGACCAAATTACTGATGAAAGAAGCGTGATATACGCTGAATATTTTCAAATAATATCTACACATTTTATTTGTTAATGTAACGTTAAAATGAACATTAGTTAACGAATCTATTGTAATTGAACAAAAATTCACTGCGGTAAAGTAAAAAGTAATGTTTTGTGTAAAAACATCTACAGCCGTTTATTAACTAATATATTTTTTCTGAATATTTGCGCATAAAAACGCAATGTGCATCCACATACACGCGCGTGTGTATACATATATGTGTATGTGTCTATACATACGTGTATATATGTGCGTATACAAGTGTATGTGAGAGTGTGCATAAATGTGTGCATGTGCTTGTGCAACGATTTTAACGTCACCAGAAGTTTGGTATTTTATAAGTCCACTGTCATTACAAAATTATTTAAATATCTCCGTCACTTTTGATGACAATGGAAAATACTTTTAAATGAAATGACATTCACACAAATATCGATTGCTTTTCTTTCCGGTTTTTATTTAAACATTTTTATTAAGAGATCGTCGTTTTTCTTATTCTGATCGTTGCATTGAGTGTAACACACACACACACACACACACACACACACACACACACACACACACACACACACACACACACACGAGTGTGGGCTCCGTAGATTCGTTCTGGCTCATAAAACCGAAATCCTACCATGATTTCAATCCCAAATGAAATTTTATAGTACTGAGTTGTCAGCCCGACGCTTAAACGGTTATCTTCAAAAGCTCGTAGTAATTAGATTCATTAGAATGTTAAGTGAATACAAATTGTCCCAACTGAGGTTTGAACTCGGCTTGAACCGTTCACATTTTCTGGGCAATCATTAAACCTCCTGCACCTTCTCAAAAACCTTAAAGTCAGTTTCTCCTGTTCATGAGAATGAATAAATAGTTTGATAAATCCCATAAAGTAAAGTATACAAAGTTTTATTTGAAGCGTTGCAAATATTCAAGGAGAAAAAAGCCTTAGAAATTTCTAAAAAGAAAATCAAATATTTTCAAACATAGTCGAGACAAGTTAGTTTAATCGTGATTATGAAAGCGTTTAACTTTCATGTAAGTAAATCTAAAATGAATCCCCAAAGTGTGTATAAATTTTGAATGAGATCCTGAAAATAAAAAATCCTGAAATTAAAACACTGTAAAGCAAACGACTCTTCTCTCATAAAAATAGGCGTCATTTAATAATGTTCACTTGCAAGTAAATAGTCGGCAAAACTATAGAAATCCATAGCAGTAAAGGATAAACGATTGTCTCTCGTAAATACAAAATTTTCAAGCTTTATAATTTTAACTTTACGACGGAGTGCAGAAAGGTTCTGATGTTTATTCATTTTGTCCGATTAAAGCGGTGGCGGGGGGGGGGGCGAATCAAGTAGAGAACTTTTCAGCAAGTGCTCTTAACTGAAACTTCCAAATTAGGAAAAAAGGAAACAAAAATAAAATAAAATATATTGCCTTACCTTTAACGCAAATCATCACTTCTTTTTCACGCAGGACGAGCTCGTCAGATATCCGAGAATATTCCTGATTCAAACGATTGTACTTCTTTTCCATTTCCTTCAATTTTTTCACGGTGTCATTCAATCGATATTTATATGTGTGTAATTCTTCTTTCAAATTATTTTCAGAACGAATAAGTGTTAAAAGTTGCTCATCCATTACTTTATTTCGCTTCTCGACCCCAGTCAATCGCTTTTCGGCACGATACAGTCTCTCTGATTTATCTTTCAATCTGTTCTGAAGAATATATTTGTCATCTTGAAGCGCACTCAACGTCTGTTCTGAATTGACAAGCTGTTCAGTGGTCGTCACTAATGTATCTTGTGTGTCGCGGAGTTTTTGACGAGTTTCATTTAATTGGAAATTAATAATTCGCAGTTTGTGAGCTTTTTCTTTATTGGCAGTTCGGAGATTAGTGAATTCCTTATGAAGTTTCTTTATTAAACGATCGTCATCAGAGTCGCTATAAGTGACGCCATTAACAACCTCGTTTTCGACACTGCCTGATTCTGACCCAGATCCCTGTTTTAATTTGGCCTGTATGTTACCAGCACTTAAAGCAATATCCGATTTCGGATTGACACGGCTTAGTAACTTAAGGACGTAATGTTCTAGTTCTTTGATTCGTTTCTCGTGATCATCTTTCATGTAATCGAAGTCTTTGACGATGTTTGTCATTTGTTCGGCGTAATCATTTTGACTCTGCAGAGTTCCGCTGATCTGTTTCGTTTCCTTTTGACCAGCCGGACTACAGGTGGCGCCATCCACGTTGTCTTCACCCGCTCCAGGCGGTGCCAAGCGAATATTATAAGTACACTGGCCATCCATAAAAGTGCAATTAGCCCATGTTAACTCACTCTGGTAAAGAATTAAACAGAATGAAAACAACAAAAATGTCCAAAAACTTAATTTTCCCAAATGAGGAAGGCATACAAAACGTCTTGAAAGATTTCTACAATACATAATTTGATTTATGTTGTTTTTAACCATATCCATTGGTTTCTTTCGTACGAGGACTTTGAAATGAGCTTGTTAAGTGTGGAAACGGTCGAATGTCGTCGAATCGCCGTTGTGTATTGATCTGAAAAAATGTTTATTTGTGAGCGTTCTTTGTTGGTCATTATTGCGAGGGAACTTCAAAGTAAATGTCTATAATGACGCTAAACAAACAGACCTGATACATGTCTAATAATGAAGTTTAGTCAAGTTTACAATCAGTTGAATCTACCCAGACAGACATCAGAGAGTGCAGCGAACCGCAACAAGTGGTCACATATATCAACTACACTGGGGAATAAGTGAATTCACTCCCAGCGCCGCTATCACAGAGCGTCGCTGATACACTATCGATTGAGTTCATGTCGTAAATATTCGTTTCTAAACATCACGGTTTGGGGATGTAACAACCCTGTGGGCGAGAAAGAAAATTATTTCTGAGTAAACAGCGTATTTGTAAAATAAAACGAATTTAGAGTTCACAATTAAAATGAAAAGATAACAAGATCAGCACAACTGATTTTATTTGTAAACAACGCAATAAAAATGGCGAAACAAGTTTTATACGAAGTTTTTGATAACAACAGAATAGAGATATCGTGAAAAAAGTAGTCGTATTCAAAGCTCAGTCACTTTTTAGGTGCGTGTGTTAAAATTATAAATCTTTCATAGATTCGTTTCAACCAAGTTGCAAAGGAAAAAGGATAACTCTGGAAATTAATTAATGAATTATATATATATATATATATATATATATATATAAGTCATCCACATACAAGCCTGTTACGCTGTATCACAGCTCATCAGTGTGGTTAGACGTATCCACTTGCTTTTGGCCGGGATATATATATATATATATATATACACATTCAAATAACAATAATAATAAAGAACCAGAAAAACACACACACCCCAAAACACACACACACACACACACACACACACACACACACACACACACACACACACACACACCAAATTCAAATGATAACCCCAAACAATAGAAAAGAACCAGATGACCCATAAAAAATAATTCTAAAATAATTCAAAGACGAAATCAAAGAGCGCTCACACACACACACACACACACACACACACACACACACTCCAAATTCAAAACACCGTCGAAGCAATAAAAGCAACCAATTGACAGATGAAAAGACATGTAAATAAACAAAGGCGCCTAGAAGATAATTTTAAAGTGCTAAATAGGGTACCCAGAGTGAAATCATTTCAAATTGGGATAAGAACTTGATTCGTTCATTTATTTATTTGTTTATCCATTTATGAACGTGCTGATGTGAGAAAACACAGACTATTCAACACGCCAACATTTGATTTATTGGATTTACTTTATTTTTTATTTTTTTACTTCACTGATTTGATTTATTTCTTTATTCTTTATCTTTATTTTTATTTTAATTTTCTACTTACCTATATATAAACAAGAACTTGGACCTCAGAAACAAAAGGAACTCAATATGTAAAGCCACAAATTTATTCACCTGAAGAGAGTCAATCTTAGACTCGAAACACGTGTAACGTCACAAATACCATTATGGACACTTAATGTATCATAATATGTATAATATCTTTATACAACAATAAATATACACTTTAAACTAAACATTCACGGCCTCTCACACTTTTTATTCTATACCAATTTCTCTCATTGGAACAACCGTATTTCCTTTTCTTATATATATATATATATATATATATATATATATATATATATTGATGCATATTTCATTAAATTATATAGACAAGTTTTGTCAATTTATTTCATGTAAATTCTTTTCATATCGTCTGATAAGCTTAAGAAAAGAGAAAATCACAATATTGATACATATTTTTAATCCTATCTGAGCTTTCAAAGATGACAATTATATTAAATATATTTAGCATAAATATATGAAATAGGAAGAGTGAGATATAAGGAACTGTGCAAACAATTGGGTATTTGACTATGCAGACCAAATTATACGCTCAAAGTAGAAACTATACTAGACAACAACAATAAAAACAACAAAGTTAAAGAAAACAAAGATTATTTGAGAAATTAAATAGATGAAAATATTCAGAAAAAAACTGTCATCGTAAACAAAATGAAGTTCATGGTAGATTTCATAGCTGACCAAAAAGTGAAAGAGTGAAAAAAAAAAATCTTGCGGGAAAAAAGAAAGAAAAAAGAACGGACACTGACCGAGGGAATTTCTGGAGTATTAAGGGAAATTAAATTATATGTAAATGTTTGTTTTATATATATATATATATATATATATATATATATATATATATATATATAATCGTGTCGCTCCAAGCAAGGCATCTTACAACCACTGTTTTGCAGGAGGAATGTTATGAGAAGGAGTGACAGGTTATAGGGGGTGTCAGGAAAAGGGTAAGAGAAGGATAAGAATACTGATGAGAGTGGAGTGGACGGAGAAATGAGCATGAGAGAGAGAGAGAGAGAGGATGCAAGTTAGTGAAACAGGAGATGACTTTACATTTGAATTCTTGAAGATTGTAGCTGTCGGGAAAGCAAGTAAGCGGAAGGGAATTCCACAGGCTGGAAGTGCGAGAAAAGAAGATGCTGGACTAGAATTTGCGTTTACATTTTATTGGTTTCACAGTAAAAGGGTGGGACCTATCTGTTCTAGGACATTCGTATATAGGGCGTACTAGTGAGCTAAGTTCATCGGAGCAGAAGCCGTGAAAGTATTTGTAGAAGAGACACAGGGAAGCCACACTGCTAGCTGCCAAGTTGGGATCGATCACATTACAGATTCTCCGTTGGATTTTGTCAAAGACACCTAGTTGGATAGCAGGAGCACCCGACCAGATATGGCAGCAGTATTCAATGCACGAGCGGATGGATATAGTTTTCTTTTATGAAAAACGCCCCGGAAGACAGAATAAAAACAATATGCATGACGTGCTTTACCTTGTGATTGGAATAGTGATATATTTACCATTTATAAATAGTGATTGGTATTCGAGCAAAAAGAAAAAAAAAGATTTCGAATGCTAAGTTTCTAGACAGATGATCTTCTCCAATTGAAAATTTTTCAACCACTAAAATACTTTCACTTGGCCTTAAGAAATACTAACGAGTACTCAACAACTATATTTGTCAAATTTAGTCTGGTATAATGCCATAAAATAGAGCACATCGTGAAGTACGAAACTAGCTTGGTAACTACTACTCCTTGGAGAGTCAATCCTAAATGTTGATATTTACAAGGCGTATTTTAGTACATCAAGAATGCAAAAGGAGACTAGGTATTGCGTGTTACACCAGCGTCCCAAGAAGAGAGAAGTTGCTTGCTTGGAAAATCAGTGTCTTGGATTTTTGTCTAGTTTCGAAAAGCGTTGAAGAATTATCTGAGATACGGAGAACATACATCGAAGATTAATGGAATCTAAGAAAAGTGAATCTCTGGGAGAAATGACTTTGTAATAATCGAGTTTTCTGAACGCTTCACCCGTACGTAACAATGGCAGGCAATAATGAGTTTTACGTTTCAAAAGTCAGTCAGTTAAGTGCCATACGTGATACACGCTTGGGCGATCATGTCTCGAAAGAGACAAGACTGACTAGACAGAAGATTATCCCGCAGTAGGTTGCCATTGCTTTCTGCGGTAGACTGGTTGCCGACCAAGGCTATAGAACCCAATCTGTCCTGCTATTTAACCCATAACTGGAAGGAAGAGACGGATTAATACCTTTCCCAAGGGTATTTGCGCGTAAGTGAATACAATGGATTCAACTGGAATTCGAACTCGGCTCCCCGTTCCGAGCCGATATCCACTGTACCACAACGCACATCCACTCATATTTAAGTGCGAACAGTTACGACATTTAAAACCACTATTGTTTCTTATGACAACACTGAGAAACTTCTAAATGCAATTATGTCATTCGGAAGTTTTCCTTAAAAAAGAAAACAAAAAAGAAATGAAGTATTCAGCACAAGTCTGTGAAAAAGAAATTTCACATAACTTTGCAAGATGCATGTTTAGTGAGAAAGAAAATGTCGAGCAGGCCATTGTCATTGTGTCGTGTTTTTTATCTCTCATGAGATGTTCTGCACATGTGAATATTAGGCTATACTATTATATATTAGGCCAATATATATTACGACATTGAATAAGTTATCACTGTTTTCCAACAGATGGCGTTCCCAGAGCTGCGTACGTGTAATTTCAGATTGTAACTCATCTATAAGGAAGTACTATAAGCAAGCTTGAAATTCAGTGTATGTCATTTCGCTGGAAGGTAAACAACTTTGTTTTTCATAGTGTTAAACATGTTGGATTTCGTGCCAAAGAAAGTGTATTTGTGGGGAATTCTACTGCACTACTTTATTTAAAATAAATATGCAGCTGGAACACACAGAATTCTGGTTGAGACTTATGGCGATCATTCTTTGTCAGAAACATTAGGAATGATTCAAAAGCAAGGACATTGGGTGCCGTATGAGTTGAAGCCGAGAGACGTCGAACAGCGTCTTGTCACATGTGAGCAGCTGATCCAACAGCAGAAAAGGAAAGTTTTGTTTTGTTTTTTTCTTTTTACATCGTATCGTGACCGGCGATGAAATGTGGACGCACTACGCGAACTACCCTAAGCGAGGGGGAAAGATCGTGGGGAATGCCCGGTCATGCATCAACATTGGCACCAAAGACGAATATCCATTGTTCAAAGCTTCTGTTCTGCATTTGGTAAGATTTATTGTGATCTGTTAAAACCGACGTAAACCGCCAAGGGAGATCGCTATAAAAAAAAGCAGCTGATGTCCTGAGACAAGCAGCCATATAAAAATAAAGTTTCGCTTCGACACTTTGTGTTGAACACGGTTCGTCAGAGAGCAAACACAGTCGACTTCGTCATGAAGTAATTAGAGGTATCGTGCTACTGGGATCACGTGACGTGTAAAAACAATATATCCCATAGCCCGGAGGTAGAATCGCTGACTGACGCCAATTCAGTCGGGTTTCAATCCTGGGTTAAAAGCAATCGGAGTCTAACCGTACTGATGAGCTGTGATACAGCGAAACAGATCTGTCTGCGAATGACTATATATTCGGAGATAAGTGTCACTCAGACACTACAAATGACATTTGTCGGACTCTCTGCCTTCGTTTCATCTGAGGAAAAGTAGACAAAGAATTTTGTCTGCGCTATATGGCTCGTATTACCAACACTAAAAAGGTCTTGTGCTGCATTTTGCCCCAGTGTGAAGAGAGCTAAATATAATTAGCGTCTCTCAGACGCTACTCTGACATATTCGACGGAGCCTCATCTAGATTCCTCTTCATCTGAAGAAAAATAAACCATAATTTTTTGCCCGAGCTTAAGGGCTCGCATTTTCCATTTTAAAATGGCCTTGTGCCACATTCTGCCTCAGTGGAGAGGCAGTTAAATATCAGTGTTGAGAAGCTAAACTTTTAACCCAAGCTCCAGAGGGTCATGCCCCCATGCTTTGCCTCACCTCTGGGAGAGGGTCTGAGTTTATTGCCACGCGCCTTAGGCGTCCCCAAAAAGTAAAGTGCAGAAAAGGGATTTTTTACACGGTATTGCCGACAAACCCACGTTAAATTGACCTTGTGTCACATTTGTTACATGGTTGCACACCGGTAAATATCATTAGCGCTGGGAAGAATAAGTGTCTGACACAGTATTGTTTGAATATACGTATCCTACACGCCGTAATAAGATATTCAGTAATATTGACCACTTCATCAAAAAGTCGTCATATTCGCAGAACTATAGAGAAATAACCAGGCAAAGTTATTTAAAAATTAATCTACGTAATATTCAGCGGAGTACAGGAAAATAGAAGAACTAAAATTTATCATGATTCAAATGTCGACGCCACAGAAACAACAAAAGAACAACAGCTTATTACAGAAGATACAAATGAATCTTCAAAAGAGATTGTTCACATTCAGTCAGTCAGTCAGTCAGTTAGTTAATTGCCATACGTGATACACGCTTTAGGCGATCATGTCTCTTTCGAGACATGACTGACTGGACAGAAGATTATCCCGCAGTAGGTTGCCATTGTTTTCTGCGGTAGACTAGTTGCCGACCAAGGCTCTAGAACTCAATCTGTTCTATTATTTAACCCATAACTGGAGAGAGAAGAGATAGATTATATTACATTATTATATTAAGTATAATTAGTGGGTGATCGGTTTATTACTTCATAACAACAGAAAACCGATCCCCCACTTTATGCCCAGTAGAAGTTTTAATTATGTTTCCAACTATTATATTCAGTCAGTTAAGTGCCATACGTGATACACGCTTTGGGCGATCATGTCTCGAAAGAGACATGACTGACTGGGCAGAAGATTATCCCGCAGTAGGCTGCAATTACATTCTGTGGCAGACTAGTTGCCGACCAAGGCTGTAGAACCCAATCTGTCCTATTATTTAACCCATAATTGGAAGGAAGAAAAGTTTATTTATTATTAAGAAAATTGTCCCCTGCTGATCATGAAAAGTATGTGAATGTTTTATTTTAACAAATAAATAAATAAAAACACGTGAGATAATTTTGATGAAACTGTTGTAATACTATCAAATCATTTTGGTAATAGGAGTTCATTATTTAATACAATATGGCAATGTCTTAACTTAGTAAAATGCAACGATGAAAATTTTGTCACTTATGCAAGAGTCGTGAATCGAGAATGCTTGAAGTTCAAGTTAAGTGAATTAAATCCGGATTTATTTAAATGCCTCATATCCGTACAGGGCTTAACTTCTTATAAGGATGCAGAAATAAGATCCAAGATAATTAATAAATTAAAAATGGATCCCAAATAAATTCTCCAGAAAATGGCGGAAGAGTGTCAACGTATTGTAAATCTAAAACTTCCATACCGAAAGGATTGAGGAAAAAACATTTCACAAGTACATAGCGTTCGACCATCTAAAAAAGAGACAACAGACGTTTTTCAACTTCTGACAACTAAAAACAGACGATAAACCCCGCTCAATACCTAATATTTGCCACGTTTGTAGAGGTAAGCATTTCAAAAGTAATTGCTTTTTCACAAACAAAAAACGCTACGAATGTGGGAGGGCAAGACAAAAATATTTACTGCAGATACAAAAAAAATGGAGGAAAAATAAAACGTACGCGAACATGGTAAATACATGGTGTGAACATGGTAAAGCCAAAAAGCATTAAAAAAATTAACAAGACTTCGAACGTGTCTTTAACTGAGAAATATCTCAAAAGAGAAAACTTGTTTTTGTGAAAATTAATGTAGAAATAAAACTAGGCCATCACAAATGAAAAGACATGGAGAAAATAAGTAAACCCAGATTATTGACTTCTAATAAAGCAGCACATGGGGTTTCAGGAAAGAGATTTAATATTTGTGGTGAATTCACCTTTTGAACTCACCTTTTGGGGTGAATTCACCTGTAACGTTTCTTTTATTGGAAAAATTAAGAAAGCGGTGGTGTTTGTATTAAAGAATACTGTTTATTCACTTGGAACAGATTGGATTTGCATTATTTGAATTTTTAGAACCTTCCAATTAACTCTTTTTCAACAAAATAAATATTGTTACCGCCAGTGACAATACGGTAACTGAAAAATTAAAGAATAAATTGAAAACGGGTTTCCCAGAAGATCTAGTGACATGCACAAAAACTAAAGCTAAATTTGAAGTAAAAGAGAATGTAACACCGAACATTTAAGCTAAAAAGTAGTGCGCATTTTGAAGCTTTTGAACGAGTTGGTAAGGAATTAGAGAGACTAGAAAAAGTTATATGTGATCTCAAAAATAGACTATTCCAAATAGACATCACCAACAGTTTACATTAAAAAAAAGAAATAATAGAATCAGCGTATGTGCTGATTTTTCAACGAGACTAAATGAAAGTTTGAAACAATACAACAATCCGTTTCCAAGTCCAGAGGAGATTTTCGTCAAATAAAATGATGAACATTTTTTTTTCTAAATTGAACCTATCAGACGCTTACCTACAAATACTAGTAGACGAGAAATGCTAGAAACTATTAGCAGTTAACACTAATAAAGGACTGTACAAATTTAACTGACTTCCTTTTGGTATAAAGACAGCTCCAAGTATATTTTAACAGATTATGGATACGATGCTTGCCGGTCTGGATTGTGCACATTTAGCTGATGTGCTTATTAAAGGTGAGACCCGAAAGCAACATACGGAAGATGTAAGAAAAATATTTGAGATAATTAAAGAATACGGTTTCAGATCAGTGAAGGAAAAATGCGAATTGTTTATACCCAGAATTAAATATCTCGGACAAATTATCGATGCAAACGGTAGACGACCGGACCCTTCAAGGGCGAGCACTATAAAAGAAATGTTCACCCCAACAAATGTAACAAAGTTACAAACATTTTTAAAGTTTGCTAATTTCTATCATGTATATATACCAAACATGCATGAATTAAGGGCATCCTGGGATAGCCTACTAAAGAAATATATTAAATGGAATTGGTCAGATAAATATCAAAGTACATGCGAAGAGACCAAGCAAATCTTAACGTCGGACTTGTCACTAGCTCATTTTGACCCAAAATTAAAGATTTGGTTGCATCAGATACAAGTGATTCGGGTATAGGAACGGTGATACGACACAAGTTTGAGGACGGAAAACTAAATCAACAGCTCATGCTGCAAGACAATTAATTGTAGCTGAAAACGTTTAAACAGTTAAAGCCAGATAGAAAAGGAAGCATTGGTCATCATATTTGCTATGAAAAAGTTTGATAAATTCATACATGGTAGAGATTTTATAGTACAGACAGACCATCGTCCATTATTGTCTATATATGGATAAAAAAGGGTGTTCCCACGCATAATGTAAATAGACTGCTGGGGAACTATCCTATTAAACTATAATTATAAAATGGAGTTTCTACCATCCCAAACACGTCCTGCAAACGGATATTCGAGAAAATACCAAAAGTCTGCGAATTACTTGAAGACCAAGTAATTGCGGCGATAAGGGCCGAAAATGAAATTCATAATGTATTTATTATACAATACTGTAAGAGAACTTCATATAACATTGAAGAAAATAAGAATTAAGTCAGAAAAAAACGACTTTATAATGAAAATGAAGAAAAAATATTACTGGAAATAACGCATTTTCATTATGTAATAATGTACTTATGTACGCAGAAAGAATTGTGATACCAGCATTGTTGCAAAAAGTATACAAAAAGAATTTTACATAGGGCATACAGGAATTTCTAGAATGCATCCTTAATGAGGTGTTATACGTAATGGCCAAAAATTGATCAAGATATCAAAACTTTAGTCAAATCATATAGAGGTTGTGTTCTGGCATTGAAGTCACTGCCTATAAAATTTTCACCTTGGCCGAAAACCGATATACCATGGTTCATAATACATATAGACTTTGTATGACCATTAAAAGAAGTTGTATCCAATAGTTACACTAAATCGCCAGAAATGTTAAAATGTAGAAGACTGACTACCACGGTAACGATAAATTTCTTACATGAGATTTTTGCAAGGTTCAATGTACCTGACTATTATTTTTACGTCTAGTGATTTTAAAGCTTTCTGTAAATCATTAACAATAGAACATATTAAAACTCCACCATATCACACAAGATAAAACAGACAAGTGGAACGATTTGTCGATACGTTTAAAAGGTCATTAAAAGTCGGAGGGAGGGGAGTCAGATGAAGTGATTTTCTGAGTGTTTTCAGAATAATACCAAACACCGTGTCTGGAATATCCGCCTGCAGAGTTGATTTTCGTCAGGAAGATTAAGTGAAAACGTAAGGCAAGAGCAGCAAGAAATAACAATATATACTTCAAACCTGGAGATAAGGTATTTTTTAGATGTATCAACGTGGAAAGGAATTATGGGAAGATGGCGTTATAAAAAAAACGGATCGGAAAAAATGACATACATGATACAGGGACAAAGGTGGGAACATAAGAAACACTTTTATCAGTTGAAATGCAAATTCACTGATTTAAAAAGTCTCCGAAAAGCAGTACCTATGGAAATTTTATATGACACGTTTGACGTACCAACACCAGAAATTGTTGAACTAAGGTTTTATAAAGAAAAAAGAAAAAGAATATTAACAGAAGTTCTAAATATTAAACCGAAGCTAAAGAAATATAGATTTCAGAGGAAGTCATCTCAAAGGGGAGATGGTTTGAACACAGATCGCCGGAGAGCAAACACAGTAGATCTCATCTTGAACTAATTAGAGGTATCGTGCTGCTGCGATCACGCGACGTGTAAAAACAATAAATATTAGACAATAATTTTTTTTTCCCGAGCTTAAGGGCTCGGATTTTCTACTTTAAAATGCCTTGTACCGCATCCGCCTCGGGCATTCACCCTAGTGGGGAAGTAGTAGATAACATTATCGTCTCGAAGACGCTACACTGACCAATGTCCGACTCTTTGCTTTCGGACAGAGAGGAACCCAGACAAGGCTCCGCCGAAGGACAGAGTCTCGTCTAGGGAAAATAGACAAATCTTTGTCCGAGCTATATAACTAGAATTACCCACACTAAAAATGCCTTGTGCCACATTTTGCCTCATTAGGACGGCTGCTAAATATTGTTAGCGCCTCGAAGACGCTACGCTGACATTGTTGGTCTCTCTGCCTTTGGGCGGGGAGGTACCCAGACGAGGCTACGACGAAGGGAAGAGTTTCATCTGGGGTGAAAAATAGGCAATAGATTTTTGGTTGAGCCTAAGGGCTCGGATTTCCTACTTTCAAAAAATCTTGTGCCACATTCGGTCTCAGTGGAGAAGCAGCATTGGCTTTGAGAAGAATAAGCATCTGACATAGTATTATTCGAAGGCGTTATTATTTTTGTATCTTTGACTTTACAAAGTGACTTTACAAAAATGAATTTAAAAAACAAGCATTGAAGAAAAACGGCCACTATACGAGCAGAAACATTACAGGTTGATTTTGAAACATGACACCCCTAGGCCACATGTAAAACGGGTGAAAACCTCCTTGGAAATGCATAAATGGGAAGTCCTGCTACACCCACCGTATTTACCAGACATTGCCCTGTCCGATTATCACGTGTTCCGATCGATGGCACATGGGCTGGCTGAACACCACTTTCATTCTTATGAAGATGCCAAAAAATGGGCCGACTCTGGATTATCCTCAAAAGATATGTCGTTTTTTAAACGTAGAATTCAAAAGTGTCCAGAAAAATGGGAAAAGGTAGTGGCTAGCGGTGGACAATACTGTCAGTGACATGTTTCTTACTAAATAAACATTGCTTTTCATGACAAATCAACGAGAACTCAAGGTTCTAATATATATATATATATATATATATATATATAAGAACGAAGAAAATAACTGCAACGTTCAAAACGTTAATTTAAAACATTGCTCAATACAAAAATAGAGCAAGGAATATTTATTATTAATTATTACTTTAGAACATGTGAAAACTACAAACTACTACAAAATTGTACATTTTCATGTTTCGACATTGAATAATGATCATTATCAACTATCTGATGAGACATTGTTCTTTCAATGTCGAAACAAAATGTACAATTTTGTAGTAGATTGTAGTTTGCAGATGTTCTAAAGCCATAATAAATTATATATATATATATGTGTGTGTGTGTGTGTGTGTGTGTGTGTGTGTGTGTGTGTGTGTCATTCGGCAGGATTCGAAGCTGCGACCCATATATATATATATATATATATATATATATAGCAACAACATATTAAAATGCATATAAACTTTATAATCTAATGCCATTTTGTAGTTCTACTAATTTCCGTTCAGTTCTTTTATATTGAAACGCTTGTGTTGCAAAAGATTCAATAACTACAACGGCTAAATTTAAAATCTTAAAAGAACTAAAACAGAACGTGTTTTAAAAATCATCATCACAACGGAATGCAATTCGCATTTGTCATTTGCCGCTAAATCCGATCCTGGAAAAATTCGAAAGTAGTTGGGTTTGAAAAAATTAAGATATTCAACGGCTTCCTTGATGAATTCCTTCTTAACATCAACAAACTGATTAGACAAGGGGAAAGGACCAATATAAGAATAAGCAGGCGCAATATGTCTATATTATTTAATGAAACATGTTTGAATGAAAATATGCTTCTTACACACACACACACACACACACACACACACACACACACACACACACACACACACACATATATATATGCGTTACTCTTCAGAAATGAATTGAGTTATTTCGATGACTGGCGAGTGTATACACTGCTTATTATATAATACGTTAAAATTTCCCTCCTCTAGTTCCATGCGCCTATGGCTTAGAGGGTAGCGACTCCGGCTGACCTCAAATCGGTCGAGTTTCGATCCCAGCCATAAGCAAATGAATGTGTTTAGTCACACTGATGAGCTGCGAAACAGGTTTGTAAGTGGATTATATATATATATATATAAGAGTTTCTGAAATTAGTATATAATACCGTTACTATTTTTATTAATATTACAGTATGATACTATGAAGCAAGGCTTGTTATAAGTAATGGTAGTCTCTGGCAGTGAGGCAAACATTGGCCTGCAGAGGGGTACTTCGCACTTACGGTCTTGTCCCACATCTAAGCTTAGAAAATCAGTACAAAACACAGGAGATACAAACCATTTAGTAGAGGAGGGAAAGTCAGTCTTTCACGGCATCCAATCGTGAAAAAGTTGGCTAAATAAAAAAAAATAATTTTATTCAAGAAATATTTCGTTATTTAATTTTGTCTCATCTTCATTTTCAAATATTTCAGTCACTCTCTCTCTCTCTGACATGTGTTTTTCTATTAACAGCATGGAATGGAGCGGAAAGCAGATCTGGCCTATGACACGTCATTTTTAAGCTCACGCAGCCCCACCACACACCCAACAAGTGCTCGCACACCCTGGGTTGAAATCTCCACTGGAAACCTGCCAGGAAATCTCGGAAATGATTGAGGAAATCATTATCGACTGGAGTTCAAATGAGACTCCTACTTTCTTTTAATGTTTAACTGGCGAACATGCACGCGCGTTTTATAAATATTGGGTTATAAGAAGCGCTAAGTTTGGCACAAGGCTACAACAGTGGTGCACTCAATGAGGATCTAGGTAGACTATAGAAATGGTTGACGAAACACACTTTCTAATCATCGTACGATGGTAGGTGCTTCTACAGAAGAATAAAGCAATATAGCTGGAATATCTTCTGTACTTCATGAAAACCTATATATTCATTCATTAAACCAATCCAGTTACGTGCAGAAGATAAGGATAGTTTTTGTTTATTCTTGCGCTAACTATTGAAAAGTCAGAACATGAATTGCAGATATTTTCGTTTGGATCTCCGAATTTGGATCCATCTCCATATTGAATAAAGATCACCAATGCTTTATTTTTGCTTGCTAATATTGGTCATTGATTAAATTGATTTCTTTTAACCAACTTGAATCTTCGATCTTGATTTGCGATCTTAAAGGCATTCCCCTCATTTCAGTGAGTTAAGTGCCATACGTGATACACGCTTTGGGCGATCATGTCTCCAAAGAGATATGACTAACTGGGCAGAAGATTATCCCGCAGTAGGTTGTCATTGCTTTCTGCTGTAGACTGGTTGCCAGCCAAGGCTAAAGAACCCAATCTGTCCTGTTATTTAACCCATAACTGGGGGAAGCGACGGATTAATGCCTTTCCCAATGGTATTTGTGCGTAAGTGAATGCAAGAAATTCAACTGGAATTCGAACTCGGCACTCCAATTTGTCGTTCTGAGTCGATATCAACTGCACCACAACGCACATAATTTGTAAAATCTACAATAATTTAATTTTGTGAGTGAGAGAAATTATTACACAAAAGAACAAATCAAATGGCAGATTTTATCTTTAAAAAATTTATCTTTTTCTTCATTTTTTGTATGCGTGTTAAATAAAAAAAAAACAGCGGTTATGTTATAGCAGGAGATGATGATTTTATCGCTCATTGGGAATTTTCTCAAAAATTTCCACTTAAATCAAAATTAATACACATTTCCAACACTGCAATGATTGTCTTACGGTATGGAAAGCTTCGATCATTGGGATTTCTGAAGTTTAGTTTAAACTGGAGAAATATTATCCTTTCAAGATACAAAGACGGTACACAGGCATTGAGTAGAAACAAAACTGGTGATTGGTTGGCAGGAATTCTTCTTTGGCTGAAATAGTTGCATATCTCCAATTACTTCCAAAGGTTATCAGTTTGACTCCTAATAAAAGCCTAGACTATGAACGATAGTTTTTTCAATATCACCTCACATGATAATTGAAACAGTCATAAATCTGTTTAACCCCGTAGAGATTATTTCACGTTTTGGAGGAGGAGGTAAAGTGTATAAGTTTTGGCTCATGACCATTTTTATATTTCTTGAGGAACGAACTCTTAAACTTAGGTTTCTTATCCGAACCGATAAAAGCGATAACAGTTAAACTGATGAGTCATGGCTCGTCCCCACATATGAAAATATTTACTGGAGGGGTAAAAAAAGAACAGTGAGCGATACGAGTCGTTTGTGTTATTTACTTCAGATAGGGGAGAAGAAGAATTAGAAGAGCGACCATTGCAAATAACTGCTTGAAGATAAAAGACATGTCCTTAAAAGTTAACTCGAGACAAAATGTGTGTGCGCTACATCGAAAAAAACAAACAAAGGTTTGCATCTCGGTATTGATTGAATAACAGCTTAGATTTGCTATAGTTTCAGAAAGCGAGGAATGCAACCGTGAGATGGTGTAGCGATAATTAAAGAAGAAAGTGGCAATCACTCAGATGACCGACTAATTTCTTGAAAAGGCCTCGACATTTGAATCGCACGGATCATCATCATGAATATGGTCGTCAGATTTATCTCGTATTCAAGAATTTAATTTCTTCTTTGTTGATTCGTTTATTTATGATGATGGTGATGGCGTTGGTGAGTAAATAGACCAATTCTTGCATGAAAGAGCCGATGGCAATGACTGCATAGTAATGTTATTTGGAGGACGAGGGTCGAGTTTGTCGTGCCTTTCTCTCTTATCGCTTCACGTCTTTCTTTTCTCTTTTAGTGTCTTTGAAGTTTTTAATCTCGATGGTTGCTCAATGTATCTTTCAGTGTTGTTTTGCGTTGGTCCTTGTATCTTCGAAGAGGGCAACCCCAGAGTCTTTCCCTGAAGTGGGCTCGCTAAAAAGGTCTTGACATGAAAACCTTGAATAGTCAACATTTGAATCTCACGGGCTATTATAGATATCGGCTAGTTAAGCACCATACGTGATACACTCTTGGGCGATCGTGTCTCTTTCGATCCATGACTGATTAGGAAGAAGATTTTACCGCAGTAAGTTGCCATTTCTTTCTGCAGTAGACTGGTTGCCAACCAAGGCTATAGAGCCTAATTTGTTCAGCTTACACAGCTGAACAAATTGAGCTCCATAGCTCAAGGAAGGAGACATGGAGTGATATTAGGTTTTTTGCGCATAAGTGAATGCAACGAATTCAACCATAAATCGAACTCTGCTCTCCGATTTCTCATTCTGAGCCGATAGCCACTACACCACAACGCACTTAATAAATATAATTGCTTGTAAAATCGACATCTGTACAAGTTATACACAATATTATGATTTTATGTATTAATTACATTTAAAGTTGCCATATCTAAAAACAAGAGCGTCCATTTGTAGTCAAAAGCGAGACATATTGGAGTTGGTTTCTCTTTTCGAATGAGAATTGATTTAAGAAATCGATAAAAAGTCGTGCGTAAACAGTCAATTTTTTTTTACTGAAACGTACTAAGAATGTGACATTAAAAAGACAAAATTGACCGTTAGTCATAAGCAAAGTGCATACATAACCTGGGCACACTTGATGCTTAGAATATATTATTATAGATATTAATAAATGTTGCTATTCTTCTTACCGATTTCATGATTAGGAGCTAATATGACAACACTTCGTGAAGATCCGGCACTTTCGGGTACGGAAAGGGCCCAGTGAACAGTTTCAACCTACTGATCGAATATTTCGCCAATAAATACGATTTCTATATTACTCTAAGACGGATAAGGTCATTTGATACATCGTATTATTTGAAGCAGGGACCAAGTAAACTTTTTTATTCACTACCCACAAGAAAATATAATGTTTTGTATTTAGCATACAATGAAAACTAAATTCTCTAAGTGTTGCAAGAAATCACATATATAAATCTTTATATTTCAGCTCAGCTTGAGGAAAAATGAGGATTTGAGGAAAGGCTGGAAATATTTCTTTCCTCGTTGCTAATATTTTACGAACAATAAACAAATTATTAGACGGAAGCCATTTTTCTTATCTCCTATTATAATAAAGTGTTTAGTGAAATTGTCTTGCAAACTGATTGCTAGTATAGAGAGATTGATTCTCCTTAGGGGTGGCTTGACTCTTCTTAGGGGTGGCGTAGTGATCAAATTGGTAGAATCGCGGTTAATCAATCCAGCCTTTCAAAAGTTGACACGATTTTATTACATATTCTTGTTTTAATAATAAATTTGAAAAAGAAAATTAGCGCATGGAATTATATATATATATATATATATATATATATATACACAGTACTGTGCAAAAGTATTAGGACAAGAACTATTTTATCTTTTATGGGGCATCAAAATAAAGTTTTAAATCACCCCTGTCCAAACACTTTTGCACACTACCGGTACTGTGCAAAAGTATTAGGACAGGGGTGATTTTCCTAAAAACCTCACTGAAATTCAAATACAGGGTGAAAAGCCAAGTAAATTGCTAATAAATATTGATTATTTAAAACTAGGTGTAAAAGAAATGTATTAAAAAGGAGTTATATTTAATTTTTCCTATTTTCTATTAAACAAGTTATTTTGAAACTACTCTATTGAACATCTATGGAATATTTTGAATAAAAAATTGATAAATTTAATGTTACTTCGCAAGACACACTTTGGGAACAAATACAAGCTGCTTGGCAGAAGATACCATTAGATTCATTGAAGAAACTTGTGATGCGCCTGACAGAATGAAGGCTGTGAGCAAAGCAAAAGGCTATTATACTAAATATTAAATTTATTTTGTAACAAGTATTTTTTCTTGTTAAAGCATTTGTTGAGTAAATCAAATAAAATTACTTTAATTAAATTGTTTATTTTCTGTCAATATGCCTCATAAAAGATAAAATAGTTCTCGTCCTAATACTTTTGTACAGTACTGTATATATATATATATATATATATATATATATATAATCTTAATATAAGGTCGTAAAGAATGACTCATTAAAAATCTGCACCTCCAAATTCGTTCAAATCTGGCTTCAAAGAAGCGATTCATTTGCCAAAAGAAATTTTAATGATATGGATTGAACAAGTCTGACAAAAGGTCATAGGGTGTAGATTCAATCTCATTCAATTTTCGACTCACTACCAACAGTCATCTTAATATACTTTTGAAAACTTTCCCATATGAAGATTTTTCGTGCGCGCTATGACATTGAAATAGTCTAAAATTGTAACATTATATTCCAAAATAAAATAAAAAGTTTAATTTAATACGTTGGCATTTGGAAAAAGTATTCACTGCATATGCTCTTAACTCGCAAATTGTAAATGCTCGAAAAAAAAAAAATGTTAAAATATCTACAGTTAAAAATAAAGGACGTATAAAAAGAACCGCGATCAATTTCGTCAGCAAACTTCGCACGCCGCGCCCACGTGTTTACATTCAACACAAAAACAAAAAGAAATAAAATAAAATGACATTAAAAATATAAAAAAAACATCAGGAAGTTACTAGCAAATTGATATTTACTAATCTTACTTTGGTATGGCATTATGCCAAATAGATGTTAAAAAGATTGTCTTGTACCAAATTTCCACGTGGGTGAAGCTGTCTTGCCACAGAAATAAGCATTCAAAATTTTAGCTTTTACTTGGACTTAATCCCTAAACAACGAAAAACTCGCAACTGACTCGACCGCAAAGAGTGCATTTCGGTATTTACGGGGCCTAGTCTGAGAGTGGAACTCACTAGGCAAGCGATATTAGCTTGTTTAACCAATTGCTTTACTGTAGGCGTACACAAAATAAAAATAAAACGTCAATAACTGACCCTAACATGCATTTCTAACTAAATATGTTTTTGTAATTGCAGATTTTTTTTTTTTTACACATTTCCTACTCAAATCGGAAAATGCATAAATCTGTTCAGCAAAGAGATGTCTGTGACAATCTTAATAATTAGCTGCGTGTCAGCCCATTTCTAACACGATCTATCTATTATTTTTAAGTTTTTTAAGCACGCTTACGATATTAATGCATTTGACATTGGCCGATAAAAAAACAGCTTCCTTTCATCCATATCTGACCCCTTCCTCTATTTTCATTGCTCCTCGAGGTTTCTTTTTGCTCTTTAGCAAGAATTGTAGTGGGAAGGGCTGCTATGTGATATTCATTCAGAAGGAGAAAAAGATTTTAAAAATTATCGAAACAGTAAACACACAGCATCTTGAAGAGGCTAGAAGCATGAAGTTCCTATCAAAAGAACTTTTCAAACTAAGCATCCTTATTCGAAAGGAAGTAACTGACAAGATATTTTGTTAAATTCGTCAAAGATGAATACAAGTGACTGAAAACGACGATAAAATGAAATATTTCAGTCCAACTAGGCGTAAATGTATTTGCATTATTTACATCCGGGCTAATAGTGTTGTTATTGCCACAACGTTTCGACTGTTGTGTTCACTAGACTTCTGCAGGTATCTGACAATCCGGGGGAACCTCCAGAGAATTTCGAACTGAACCTTTTAATCTACTGGTGTAGATTGTTCTAGAGATATTTCGTTTTCTTTTTTTTTCTTTTTTTAATAATGCTCAGTTATTGCTGTTCCTGTTTGCACTGTGTTCTACTCAGGCCCAGATATTGAAATCACAATGCTTTAATCCACTATTCCCTCGTAGAATAGTGGTTACCCGGAAGGGCCGAAAGCACAACGGCCGACAGGTTGTGGTAATAACAATAAAGACATTAAACCGAAGGTAAATAATGAAAAGTCATCATCATCAACCTAGAAATTAATGCGTCTGTTTATTAAAAAACAATTAAAAGAAAGCTGATCATGAACTTAAAGCATAAAAATAAAATATTCAAAGAAAATTTGAAAAAATGGTCGAGGAGAAAAAGAGCAAATAATTTTTTAGATTTGAATTGGAAATATGATTGTTGAATCCGGTAACGAGCCTTTCATCAAATGAGATTTTGATTTAATTATTTTCTGGGGAGTTTACATTTTATTGGAAATATTTTTTTGGTGACGTTGTCAAAAACACAATCACGCATTTTTTTTTTTTTTTGTCGAACAGAAATTGAAAATATGCTTTTTATTTCCTTTTCATGAGTATTACGAAAGCAGAAAAACTATTTAAAAAAAAGTAATTCTGTTTTTGGTGGGCGGATATGATCCGATTTATTGATTTTATTTTTAATTCGATTTTTAGATTATATTTTTAATCATAAAATCAATTCTGTTTTTCATTTTCATTTTGTTTTTTATTCTGGGGAATTTCTTAAAAAAGAAAAAAATGTAGTTTGTTAACTGCAGTCGACGACAAATTTTTCCAACTTGAAGCTCTTTTCCATTCTTCAGATTTTTATTAGTTCCTTTGACTTTTTACACTTTAAGATTTTCATAATTAATTCATAATTAATCCATAATTAATTCATAATCTAGCAAAAAAAAATTTTTTTTAAAGGAACTTTTTTGTAACCCGTAAAATATGAAAAATAAATGGAAATTTCTAACATTTACTTGCTTTTCCAACACGCTTTCATAATTTCCAATAAACTTTTTATTTCTAAATGAATGTTTCGCTTTTTAGTTTGTTTTACGAATGAATGATACCAGCAAAAGAAAAAGAGATTGGACTTTATATGGAGTGCTTGATTACAAACTGTTGAATGTCGAACTAACTCACCTGAAAATACTAACAACGATTTATGTCAATAAGTAAAAAAATTGTTTGTCTACTTACTTTTTTCTATGTTTGCAGATCTTATTTCCTAAGTTTTTACGCAACGTGCGCCTTCGTTGTGTTAATCAATAAGTAAGTTCCTTTTTTTGTCCTAAAATACGCCTGGATGCTACGCGTGATTTGTGACTTGTTTGTTGTATACTTGATCGAGGTTCATGAAATGACAAACTTTTCGCTCTCTTGTTTCCCTGTTGCTTCAGTCTGGTGGCTAAATAATAAAAAAAAGCGTGTGGAAAGTGGCACGCGATTTCACCTCTTTCTCCTCCTCTTCCATCACGGCCTCTTTTCTTCCACAAGTGAATTGCTACCATCTCATTCCCGCCCCGCCATGTCTGAAATTACTACTACCATTGCGACTTCGAAGTAGCAAATAAACACATTCGAAAGGGGTTTTCTTTCTTTTTCTGGTAGAAAGGAAGAATCATTAATCAGTTTTCGTCATGCAACAGGGCGAGGATTAAAAGTACAATGTGGCCGACAAGGAAGAAAAGTTGGCGGTCAAATTCAGAAAAAAAAGAACTAAAAAATGATTTCTTCTGGATAGTTTGGGTACATTCAAAAAGCTTTTAAATTTACATAATAGAAAAACTTCAGGATTCTCACAATCGATGAATGCATTTTAGGAAAACAGCTTAACGATTTTGAATTTGGTAAACGTCATTCAGGTAGAAAATAAAATGTTTTCAAGTTTAATTTCTGATCATAAAATATTCTGCGTCGCTGAACGCAAGAAATTTCATCCGTGTGGTTTTTGTGTGTCAGACAGAAATGAATAAAGCAGCCGACATGTGTGTGTGTGTGTGTGTGTGTGTGTGTGTGTGTGTGTAAAAGGGAGTGGAGGGGTGCGTGTGTAAAGAGAGGGGGTTAGGAGACTGGTTTTACAATGCTGACATTAACAGTGCATTGGTTTGAATGTAATTTAAACACTTACAAATAAACAAAGTGGGTAAAAAAAAAAAAAAAAATCAGCGCCGGTACTTTGTCAATAAAAGATAATTTTTTAAATATTTGCTTTAATTTGCTCTTAAAAATAAAATTTTAGTTCAATGTACGCACGCTCTCCCACTTTCTCTCTTACACAAAAAAAAAGAAAAGAAAAAATACTGGACTGCTTTGTGGTTGATAACTGTGTATTGTATCCTCTCCCATACACATTCTGTATTGTGCAGTCAGTCAGTGTTCGAATTCAGCCTAATTGTCAGCATCCGAAATATAGATTTCTAGAGAAGGCCTTCAACACGTAAGAAATTGGCATAACATTATCTTCGTAATACGCATGAATTTTGTATTCGCAATAGCCATATATTGTTTCTCTGTCTCTCTCTCATCCTTCTCTCTCTCTCTTACTTCTCTCTCCCTCTCTCTCTCTCTATCTCTCTCTCTTCTCTCTCTCTCTCCCTCCCTCTCTCTCTCTCTCTCTCTCTCTCTGCATTTTTACTTATGTGCTTGAACACTAAGACCTCATGCCGAAGAGAATATGAAAATTTTCTGGTTCGCTATATGGTATTATTAATATTATCCGATTCCTTATAAGGAAACTTTTGGTATTTGCTGGCCGAGTGGCCGGAGTTGCTATCGGTTGAAATTTATAAAATTTTCATCTTAAAACATTTTTCGGTTATCGACGAAGGCTGGTCTTCGCCAAGTTCTCCGGGCTTCACTCACTGAAAGTCATTTTTAACCATTGATCTTAGAAATCGGTCGTAGGCAACCGACAGTTGAGACGCATAACATCCTCATGAAAATCACGATTTGTCGCGGCTATTTGAGAACATAACTTGATTTTTTAGGTTAATGTTTTGTTTTTTATCAATTTGCTGAGTTGGACAAAACGATTTTGATCGCAGCCTATTCTAGGTTTAATGCTCTTATCTTCGATGGTAAGTTTGTTTATTTTTTTGTTTTTTATAATTGATCCATTCACCGATGTAGCTGGTGCATTTGATATTAACTATTTCCGCATCCTCAATTTTTATGATGGATTCAGGGTAGGTGGCATCATTGCTTTCATTTCAATTCCAGTTTTTTCTGTTTTGGAAAAGATTTACTTTGAATCCTATTTATTTGAACACTTGTTGATTTTTGTCCCAAATATGGATGTCGTCGGCATTACCCCTCGGCCTTTATTGTCAGCTCATTGGTCTCGGCGAAGAAAATCGCTGTCTTATATTAGATGATTCGTTTGGAATTATCAGTGCTCATCTCTTCACATCTATGATTGTAAAAGCACAGGGCAATAGTCTAGGAAAAAATCAAATAGACTGGTACTCTTACTTTCTTCTTGTTCACTCATGATGAGGTTTGAAATTTTCAATAGCGGGGTTCTCGCCAGACGTACGATGCATTAATTGGATTTGAAACTTGGAAGGCGAACGAGAAGAGAAAATCTCTATTGATGTGATCATATGCTGCTGGGAGGCCAACAAAGCAGATATTCACTCTCCCTGAGTTGTAAAATGACATATATGCCATCATTACATCACTTACCGGCTTACGGCCTATCATGTTGAATACACCGGTTCTCGCTCGATTACCGAAGCTAAGTAACGTTGAGCCTGGTCAGTACTTAGATGGGTGACCGCTTGGGAATACCAGGTGCTGTAAGCGTATAGTGACGGATGTGCGTTGTGGTGCAGTAGATATCGGCTCGGAAAGAGAAATCGGTGAGCCGAGTTCGAATTCCAGTTGAATACCCGGCAAGCACTGGTATCCTTGGGAAAGGTTTTAATCCGTTCCTTTCCTCCAGTTATGGGTTAAATAACAAGGGTAGAACTTGGGGACCCTGCCCTTAAAAACAAAATCCCAATGAATCTTGATACTCGAAAAGAAAAATGTATTACTAGAGACAAAAACATATAAAACAACAATTTGAAAGAAAAAGGTATTACCAGCAATAAATAAAGTTTAGTTGGCAATAAATGACCCGCCGAGGTTGATATGCCATAAAAACAAAACAACCAACATCACTTACCAGAACAATATTAAACTTTGTTGTGCGAAGTTGAATTTCATAAAACAATGAGAGCCTAATTAATATAATGTTTATTATATTTTCACCATCATGAATACAATTGTGATATCTTTGTATTTGTGAGGGTCTTGATGGTCGCCTTTTTGTTTTCATAATACATTAATGCGCGGCAAATCCCACATTTTGGCAGTGCGTTTCTCAGTCTATTAATTGCTACAGAAACTTGAAAAACTAGTTATTGAATCCGAGGAGAAATGAAACTACTTTTAAAGATTCAGTTTCAATATCTAGTGATGCTTTATTATTCCTCAGTTATTTAATAGCTTTGTTAATTTGTTCATCAGTCGGTTTCTTATTATTTATGTTTGGACACAGACATTCTAATGATTGCATGTCTATTTCTAATATTGGTATATTTTCTACTGGCATCTTTATATATACAGGGTGCGATGAGTAAATTATCGCCAATTTTATATTTTGAATTTCCCGCGTGTGCGTTGTTCGTTTTTCATAATAGGATCTACAAATTCCATAAACAACAAGAATTCATCACCCTTAAAGACCACAAAACAAATTTCTTCAACAAACTTCAATACCAATTACTCAACTCAACTAAAAAGGATATCGGTAAAATAAGCAAAAAAAAGTCCTTGAAAAATGTTCTCGGAATTAACTAGTGACATAAAACAGGAGAAGCCATTGATAGGTGTTTTTTTTTTATCATATCACCCCAAGCAAGGCAGTCCACTGCCACTATAGCGCAGGGGGTTACATAGAGCGATTGGGTATAGGAAATGTCAGAGTGAGGGTGATAGACGAGTTAGGAGGTACGTAGGGAGAGTGTTGGAGGGAATGGGTGCGAGTTAGTGTGTTAGGAGGTGTCTATTGACCTTACATTTAAACTCCTGGAGGTTGTAGCCGTCGGGGAAGCAATCATGCGGAATTCCACAGGCAGGGAGTGCGAGAAAAGAAGCTGTTGGAGTAGAAATTGCGGTTACATTTCGTCGGTTTCACTGTAAAGGGTGGGACCTAGTTGCCAATCTAGTATCTAGTGCAAATTCACAGCTAGGGGGCACCAGTGATTTAAGTTCATCCGAGCAGAAGCCATGAAAGTACTTATAGAAGAGGCACAGGGAAGCCACGTCACGCCGGTGAGAGAGTGACTGCAGGTGGTCAGCTAAGTCGGTACTGATATAAAACGGAAAAATGAATGTACATTCATCCAATTCGATATTTGAGACTTTTGCCATCCTTCATCGAGAATCTACTAATGTCTGCTAGAAATTTAGCAAGAAATTGCAGTCCTATTAGCGATATAAAAATCATAAAGCAGGCAAACACACACACACACACACACACACACATAATGGTTATCTGTGGAACAAGATAGATAACCCTGTCTTTAATATTACGATGGGAGCATATAACTCAGCAGATACATGTGAAATTGTTGGAATCTTATTATTGTGGCGACTAAGTTTTATTTTCGACATAAATAACACCAGACTCTATAGAAATGACGGTTTAATTCTCATCCGTAAAACAAGTCTAAGAAATAGAGACCGATTGAGAAAGAATCTGATAATTTTTTTAAAAGATCACCAGCTAAATATTACAACAACCACTAATTCTAAAGAGATCAACTTTTTCGATGTGACCTTGGACTTGAACAATGGTTATTACCAACCATATTTTTGTAAAGTCACCTTGTATAGTCACAGATACAATAATAATAACAATAATTTCATTTTCGGCCCTTACCCCCGCAACTAAGGTATTAGTATAGATAATCCATCTGCATGACTTCATTTTTGGATGATAGAAAGTTCAATTTATAATTATAGTTCAATAGGATAATTCCCAGCGTTACAGTTTATCTACTGTATATGTGGGAACGCCGTTTTTTATCCATGTATAATTTACATTAAATAAATATTAATCAATGTAAACAGCAGGAATATAAAGACCAGTAACAAATAAAAACTGTGTTTTTATTAAAAGCAGCGGTTTCCGGGTCAGAAATATAAAACAATGGCAGAGGAATGTGATGATTAATCCTCCAATTGAACCACATGCACATCATCCTCAGATACAACTTGCCCTTTAGCTAATTTTTCTTCATTTTTTTTTTTCTCGGGCAAACTTTGAATGAGATGCAGATGATAATGGCAGATTTATGTGTTCAAACATAGTATGGTTGAAACTAAGGAAATTACACGTGTAACGTTAAACTCAAGCAGAAATATTATTTTATTAGAAGTTAAGCCCTGTACGGATATGAGGCATTTAAATTAATCCGGAGTTAATTCATTTAACTCAAACTTCTCGCATTCTCGATTCACAAGTCCTGCATAAGTGATAAAATATTCATCGTCGAATTTTACTAAGTTAAGACATTGACACCTTGTATCAATTAATGAGCTTCTATCATCAAAATGTTTTCATAGTATTACAACAATTTCATAAAAAAATTGTATCAAATTTTATTTGGCGAAACAAAACTCACATTCTTTTCATATTCACAGTTTCCTCGTGTAAGTTCAACGAATACTCGCCGTACTTTTGTAAATTCATTTTGTAAAGTCACATATACAAGAATAATAACGCCTTCGAACAATACTGTGTCAGACACTTATTCTTCGTAACGAGAATTATATTTAGCTGCCTTCCCAATTAGGTAAAATGTGACACAATGCCTTTTTACTGTGGGTAATCCGACCCTTTATAGTTCGGGTAAAATTTATTGTTCACTTTACCCTAAATGAAACTCTGCTCTTCGGCGGAGCCTCGTCTGGGTTCTGTCATAAAATTCTAGATAATTTGCATAAATCAATCCAAGTTAAATTATCTACCAACTCTAGTAATATAGAAATATTTGATAATAATTAAATAAAATATATAAAAGTTTTAGAACTAAGCAACCATAAAGTAAATTTAGAGTATTTAGAAAAAGACAAAAAACAAACAAGGTAAAAATAAACAGAAACAGTGCAGGCGTAATATTGTAATCCATCTTTTAATCGTAATGTTCAAGCAAATATCGGAAGAATTTTCCTAAATTTAATTCATAAGCACTTTAATCATTCACCAACACTAAAAAAGATTTTTTTAACAAAAATAATGTTAAGATCATCCATAGCTGTGTTAGTAACATCGATAAATCTATATCTAAAAATAACAATATTATATTAAACAATATGGGGTAGTTTCGCCCTGTTTATTTCATAAATCATCTGGTTGAAATAGACAGGGCGAAACCACCTAAGGTCTTTAACGATTTGACTTAATAGGTTGGTACGTAAGTAGGTAGGTAGAGAGACAGAGAGAGAGAGAGAGAGAGAGAGAGAGAGAGACCATAGTGCTGTTAGCCATTGGATTGGACACGTGCAGGATTTAATAACATTGGAATATAGATTTATTGGGACAAGAAGGGTGGCACTATCTCGAATTTTGCAACTATCTTAGATTTTCTTTTTGGTAGGAGGAGGAGGGAACAATAGCAAGGACACACTAGGAATATGAAAATTTGTGATAGACACCAGTGGAACAGAGAAACTACGGGGTTGTATAGTTAAGGCACTCATGGAACTGTTGGTGATTGCTGTGAAAGGTAATGACCCAATAAAAGGGAAACTATCAAGTCACATGGTAATACAATATACACTACAGCCTATACTGTTAAGTACACTGCAGTCCCTAACGTTTGTAGTGGTTGACAATTTGGCGAACAATTATTGATAGCATCAATGACAGTACATCACCTTGGATAGAGAACATTGTTCTTAAACTCTGGAAGATTTGTGCCACGCCGCATGACCAAACGAATTATATTTCCTGTTCTTTTGGACAGACAATTGAATTTTCATGTGGAGGTGACCGTATGAATGTAGAGAGCCTCTCAACATGGTGCTTTTCAGGTTGATAATGGTTATGTAATCGTGTGCTATCGGAGTTCACAATAACTACGGAAATGGAGTCTGCCCTAACAGATAAATCATAAGCACTTACATTTTATTCTGTTAGTCATGTTTAATATTGTGGGCGCTTCGCTCCAGTAAGATAAGTTCTCGTCAGGAACAAATCATACGAAATTGCTTTCAGGAAATTCTCGGCTGTCTAATGTCATTAATGTTATTAAATGGTGTTAAAATTCTGAATGACCAGAGCTTGACAGTCAATCTCTCATCTGATCTTAGCTCTAAAAATCCTAAGGGGGAAAACTGGCTTGTAACATTCAATACCTTGAAAAAGTAAGCTCATCATTTTTTATCACCACAGAACTGACGCTGGATTATTACCCATCACGTAATTTCAAATAGGTTTCATCCATTCAGACACAAGTTCAGCCCAGATATCTAGTCGAACGCATCCATACCACCCGTTGCTAAAGATCCTGAGAAAATAGTCGGTTCCTTATATCGCTCTATCTTTACAAGAATCAGATGGGACCAAAATTGGAGTATTACTACCGTATCTGGCCTAGACCAGACCAACCCTGTCTTTCCAGTCTTGGCAGAGTTCAAAATCTTTTACGTGGCCTTGTCGGTAATGAACTATTTTTCACTCTACAACCTCTTTTCCACACATGCAATGTGGTGAAAATATCGCTATTCTATCAATTTTTCCATATAAATTAATCTGAAGAGCTATATTAATTAGTTCCTCATTTCAGACCTTTTTATGCTATGTGAATTAATAATGTCGATGTAAAAGGCAACTAAACAGGTAGTGATATTACAATAATCAACGGAACCACATGGAAAGCAAATGGAAAATCTGTATAAAAAATGAAATTTTGAAAATCACACGTGACGTGTTGGGTGAGAAATCATTTGTTATTGGGGAAAGGATTTGCAACATTTAATTTCATAAAAAGTGTGTAAAATCTATGGTTTATGTGTTAAAAATACAATAAACTTATTCAGTATTGATGGGATGAAATTATTCGTGTCGTGGGAGTTACCTATAAATATCTATTGTAAAAATATAAGTCGACAAGTGACCATTTAAAAAAAACAATGTGAAAATTTAAAAAAGAATTGAGAAAATCTTTTCCGGATGTTCTGCCTGATGAGTTGAGTCAAAGCAAAATTTCAAGTGAAAATAAGGGTCGACGCCAATATTTAAAGTGAAATGAAGTCTATCGTTCGCAGCAGTGAATTTAAGTCCACGAAGAATTAGACAGACTTGAAAAGATGATGAGTGTAATTAAAAGGATTAACCATTCAAAATGGGCAGCGCCAGTTGTGTAGGTAAAGAAAAAATAAAATAAAATTCGTGTTTGCGCTGATTTTTTGACTGGGTTAAACAAGTGTTTAGAATCAGTTACAAAGTATAGAGAAAATTTTTACGAAATTAAACGGTAGAAAAAAATTCGATAATGAATCTTTCTAAGGCTTATTTGCAAATACAGATTGAAGAAAAAAAAAAGAAAGAATAAAGTAAATCGTTTAATGATTTTTTCTTCTCTCAATCCTCTTGCTTTGTCATACATTCGGATCCCAATAGAATTAAGGGTCTTCTTTGCTTATTTTTGTTTATTTCCACTGTTTTGGGGTCTCTCCTTTTCAGGAAGATGGACTCGTCTAGAGTATACATATACTCCTGCTATAGAAGCGAGACGGAAGACACCGACGGAAGATACCGAGGAAGAGACCGAGGTTTCACGGAGAATACTGCGTCAGTAGTTCATAGTTGCTCTGTGCTCTACTCAACGAGAAGATTATTTAGCAGCACCCCTCAGCTTCCGACGTGGACGTACTAAACATACTACGGCTTCACTTCAAAGACTTGCATATATACTTCTTACTAACCGGTATTCTTGGACTACTAACCTTCGTTCAAGTTTGTATCCTTACGTTAATTACACTTATTTTTCTCTCTCAATTTCTGGTTGTTCCTTTATTTGTGCGGTTCCCATTCCCGGAATCCACAACATCCACTTATGCAAATCCTGATGTTATTTCAAGCTTCTTTACATTGAAGTGCTAAAAGTCATGGGATAACAGTATGCCCAGTGGAGTCAGGCTAGTATTGTCGGCATTTGTCTATACATCTGAGATGAGTATTTGCATTATTTAAATTGTTCGGACTGTTGTCCTCGTCTTTATTGTCTTAGTTATCTCCCTTTAACTCGACTCTCTATGTCATTTGTTCAACACTTTTGTAACCAGGTATTGAACTCACAACTCTTTCGGTCAAGTCACTGGATTTAAACCGGAAGTGGCATGGTTCATGGAACGAGAACAATATACCCCAGTGATTGAAACAAAGGGTTCAGTTCGAAATTCCAATCACCTGAAGAGGGTCGGAGCGTACAACGGCCGAATCATCGTGAATATGGAAATGAAGATGTAAGGCCAACAGTCCGAATAATGTAAATAATGGGCGAACCTGAAGGAGTTTACCACCACCTTTAAATTTGTAATTTTTCTTTTCTTTTTTATGTTTTTTAACTTTTTTCAGTGCAATCTTATCGATTACACCCTAAACTTTCGGATTGACAAAAAAAAATTTGGAAAAATTTCAATATTTCAACAATTTTAGGGGGGGCTCAGTTTTTCATACAACGTTATAGTAAATCGATCCTCCATTTTGGAACCACTCGCCAGTACGACATTACCACCACTTGTAAATTGGTTGATTATCAATTTTTTTTTTACTTTTTTCAGTGCAATCTTATCGATTAAACCCTAAACTTTCCGATTGACAAAGAAAATTTAGAAAAATTTCAATATTTAAACAATTTTAGCAGGGGGGGGGCTCATTTTTTCATACAACCTTATAGAAAATCTACCTTGTGCAATTAACTTTTTTGCTTGCGCATATTCAACAACTGAATCCTTTGCGAAATTTTTGAATAAAGCCATTCTTGGAGATTCCGAGGAAGTTGCCATCGTAAGAACTGAAGAAAACTTGTTTAAATATTGAATTTTTTTTTTTCGAATTTGTTTTGATAATCGGAAACTTTATGTAATAAGCGATAATCGGAAACTTTATGTAATAAGCGATAATCGGAAAACTTTATGTAATAAGCGATAATCGGAAACTTTATGTAATAAGCGATAATCGGAAACTTTATGTAATAAGCGATAATCGGAAAACTTTATGTAATAAGCGATAATCGGAAAACTTTATGTAATAAGCGATAATCAGAAACTTTATGTAATAAGCGATAATCGGAAACTTTATGTAATAAGCGATAATCGGAAAACTTTATGTAATAAGCGATAATCGGAAACTTTATGTAATAAGCGATAATCGGAAACTTTATGTAATAAGCGATAATCGGAAAACTTTATGTAATAAGCGATAATCGGAAACTTTATGTAATAAGCGATAATCGGAAAACTTTATGTAATAAGCGATAAGACTGCGCTGAAAAAAGTAAACAAAAATCTGAAAAACAACAAATTTAAAAGTGGTGGTAGTCTCCTTCAGGTCCGCCAAATAATGTTGTACTGTCTGTGTTAAAAATTTCGTATAACGCTCGTAGTTGCTACTTAGTAAGACTATAAGAAAAACACTGGAAACAAAAGATTGAGTGAAGAAGGTTTTAATTATATGAGAACATAGACTGAATATATCGTAGTTCCGTGCGACAAGCGCTACACCTTTGTGACCAGCAGACGTTCTACACATAGCGGATAGACGAGTCCATGTTTGGATAAAATAGTTGTAGAGAAGGTTAGTAGTCTTTCTACACAACAGGCAAATGGTATTGCTTTCCAAAGCCACGTCCATTAATAGCTCAACCAATAAACGCAATTTAGAACGATGACGCCATTTGACGCCACGCTGATTTCTTACATTGTCCTGTTGTAATAATCACGAATGTAAGAGCGTATCAACTCAAATGTTTGCACTTATAGCTGCTCAGTCTTTTTTTGCCTTTGAGGAACGTATTAATTAAGTCCAGTCTCACGAGACTTGCTTCTCTTAATTTTCCTTTCGGGAAAGAGTCGAGGCTTAATCCCTATCCCCAGTGGCGTCCGCAAAACGGAAAGTGCCAAAATTGGGCTGTACCTCTGCTCCTTTTTATGCGTTAGAAATCTCACTTTTAATTTGGCCTTGTGTCACAACTCGTTCGAGCTAGCGTGATTAATTTTTTATATATTAGTACAATTTTATGAGAATACTAGCAGTATAGCCCGGCGTTACTCGAGTGAAATGAAAGCTTTAAAACTAATCCATGGTCCTGGAGCTCAGACTCAGCCTAAAGAATATTTGTGAGAAGTTTGATGAGAATCGGATAAAAATTGTAGATTTGTATAAAGGACATACAGACAGATAAACAGATACACACACAAACATCTAGCCTTTTATATATATATATATATATATATATATATATATATATATTATCGATTGTCTGCACTATTGTAAGAACTGCAACCTTGAAACTTCTGAATATCGTTTCTTATGTCTTTGTCTATGAGTGTATCAAATTTGATTAAAATCGGACTACTCCTTCTATAACCCGATTTTTTCGATTATCGATTTTTGATATTTATCGGGGGTACCTCGACACAAAACCTAGCTAAGAACACTCGCAAACGCTTATAATACAACTGTAAATTTTCAAGAAAATCGGTTCAGCTGTTTCGGATTCTATAGGTAACGGACACACACACACACACATATGCACACACAGACACAGTTCCATTTATAAATAAGTTTAGATTAAAGGCAAATTTTGCTTAGGTCCCAAATTGTTCGTTTGGGGAGGTGAAAAAGTTTCAGAACATTACTTTTGTAATATAGAGATGGCCTTGCGACTGACTCGATTTTTGTGTGTTCGGTTAGTTTATGGTTTTTCATAAATTTCATCATATGTTTCGATTTTCTTTGATGATCTGAAGATCGAGTATACAAACTTTAAATCAATGTTTATGAACCATTTTTAAATCACCATAAACTTGAGCCTATAGTCAACTTTCTGCGGCGCACTTATGATACACAAAATAAAACAGCATAATTTTCATTAAATATTTATTAACACAAAAACAATTTATTATAATTTTCAATAAAAAGTTATTAATTACAGTTATTAAATTATCGGCCCCATTTGTATAAATAAAGGGCATTTAGTACTAGTAGCATATAGAAAAGGGTCCCGTATATCTGGCAGAAAAAGGATCATTTTTCTATAGTATGGCGACTGTCGAGACTTCATTGAGAGAAAGTTACTTGACAAAATTCTGAGAATTTCTCATCTCGCAATCTATTACAGCTACGAACGTCTTGAACATCTGCATGTCTTGACTGTTGTAGCAAAAATGAAATACTGATAAGTATGTAATTAACATACATAGTTTATTCAATTGTTTGTAAAAAAACAAGAGTAATATTATACCAAACTTTGTATGATTATACATCGTTTGTAAATGTTTTCAACGTTAATATTTCAGTCATGTTGTCAAGTTTTAGGACCGAGACAGGAAACCCCGAGTTTAAAACTTCACAAGAACACATGTTTATCTTAGTTGAAAGTTAGGCCTAAAACGATATCTGTTAACAAAACTTTGTGGTGATTTTAAGATTCAGTTGTGACACTTGGTGCAATAAACTACTTCGATTAATTTATTGACAGACGTTGACACTTACACACAGTTTGCAGATTTGTCTAAACCTAAACGTACATTTCTTTTTAAAGAAACGAAAATAATAAAACGTTTACCTGATAGTTCATGCTGTGAATAGCAAACATGGAAGAGGCTTTTTTTTAACAAGTGTGCCTCTTGATTTCACCGTTTGGCGGAATACAGCGGCCACTCTTTTTGTAGGATGAACGGGTCATTACTAACATCGTTTATTTTGTTGTATTTTAGTTTGTTATTGGATTCATCCCCCTCCCATCATTTCGTTTTTCATTAAATGTTTTAAATTATATTATACTAGCAGTATAGCCCGGCGTTGATCGGATATAATGAAAGCTTTAAAACTAATCCATGGTCCTGGAGCTCAGACTCTTTGGACGTTGGCACGAAAGACTAAAAAGCAATAGTTGTTTCCAATTAAAGCGAAACCGTAGACTGAAAGAAAAATGAATGGATGTAAGTCAAATTTTGATTTCCTGGTATCGATATCAAATTTTCTTCACTATTGTAAAAACTGCAACCTTGAAACTTCTGAATATCGTTTCTTATGTCTTTGTCTATGAGTGTATCTAATTTGATTAAACTCGGACCACTCCTTCTATAACCCGATTTTTTTTATTATCAATTTTCGATATTTATCGGGGGTACCTCGACACAAAACCTAACTAAGAACACTCGCAGACACTTACAGTACAACTGCGTAAATTTTCAAGAAAATCGGTTCAGCTGTTTCGGCTTCTATAGGTAACGGACACACACACAGACACACTCACAAAGTTCCATTTATAAATAAGTTTAGATATTGTACATAGCTGCATTTTTATTGTCATGAGTTTGTTCCCCACTTTTTAGGTGCCCCTTGTAAATATGTGGTATTTTGGTGTATGAAGGATTGGGAGGTGATGGATGGGTTCTTGTGGTGATGGAGTTAATTGTAGTGAGTGAATGGGTCGTGATAGTGTTTAGCTAGGTATAGGATAGCTAGTGTTGACCAGCTTCTACCCCTCATCTTTCGGCCTTGTGCCACAATTTTGTAATTTTGCAAAATAAATATACTGAAGAATTTTCCCGATTGTTAAAACTCTATCGCTTTCATTTCAATAAAATGTGATAACAATCCAGATTTTATAATCATTTGTATTGATTCTCGTATCTTCATCTCTTAAAGGGTCCAATTACAATAGTTTGTTTTCATCGCTTCCAGTTTTTCTCTTGCTTGTTATTTCAGTCTTGGCCTACTTCGTTTTAAATTACTTCTCTGACTCAGTGGGTTGTGCTAACTGTGTCCAGGTGTCGCTGCCGGGCAGATTTTCCAGTATCACAATCCGCTTTATTGAACCAAAGAAGATTAAATGTTTTGCAGCTGTTCTAGTTTGGGTAGCTTCGAGAGAATAACGTCGGAAACTTGGTGTTTTCTTCGGAATAATATCATCTGCTTCTCTCTGATTGGAAGATCATGTACTTCAGAACGAATATGCTGAAGATTTGAACCGAATTGATATTCATATGATGTACGCTTGATAATAATACGGGAAGATGAGTACTTGCCATAAAAAAAAACATTGAACCGATTAAATGAAACCAGAATTATACCAATTTATTAGCAATGGTCTATCAAGGAGCTGCAATAAACTGCGTGAAATCTCAAGTTTTTAGTAGTGAGTTCATTTCTGTCTGGAAAAGCGAATTAATAAATAAAATTAGAACCGGAGAAACGGTATTTTGATAAATGTTGGATGCGTTTTTTCTCAAAAGAAGAAAAACTTGAAGTGATTGAAAAACTGCGTCGTATAATGAATCTTGAGAATATCATGAACAGAGTTATACAACAAATTAAGAAACTTTTTAATAGGGATTATAACAATCGGAAAAAGTGTTTTTCTTCACAAGATGGAAGCGCAATCAAGAGACACGGAGATAAGCAACGATTAACCAACTAAAATTTAACAAATGGATCACATGGAATTGTAAAGGATCTGGGAACGTTGCGAGTTACAAAAGACGAGAAAATGTGAAGGACCATAACCGCCTACATCCTGAAGTCTGAGGAATTATAATCGCCTACAAAATAAAGATAGAAGATCAATGCACGTGTTCTAATACCAACGTTAGCTTTCTCCAACAAATATTTTGTTTTATAAAAGGAGTTCATATGGATCGATAATTCTTCAATTCAATGATCCATGTTATCAGTGCGGAATGATGATGAATAAACTGAATAAAGAATTTAGTGTCAACGGCTTTCGAGATAATGTTTCTTTGCATTAACATTGGCGATATTTTTTATCTATTATTTAAAATAATTCCTCGAACAAAGGAAGTGAAATAATTCTAACTCTTGCAGATTGTACACACGACACGCTTAAATCTGATCAATCTTCTCCATCCTATTCATCATTGCACTGAATCATTCCAGCTGAACAGAATTACCCCACCCACGTCTTCACTAACTTTCAATATAAGTAACGGTAGGTAGATTTTGTCAGAAAGGAAACTCAAGAAAAAAAAAACGATCATGAATCATTTCAAATCTTATATCATTTATGAGAAAAACAGAAAAAGGCTTGACGAGAAAATTTTCCTGCGCAGGAAATACATTTTCCTTTAAAGAATAAAAATAGATACGAATTTTTAAAACAACATAAAATATTCAAATATTCGAAACTGACAGAGCTTTTCTTCCATGTCTCTTCTTCCATGTCTCTTCTTAATTTATCGATCCATTGCAATTCTTCATATCGGACTAAACTTTCAAGGCTTAGTCGATAGCATTTTCTTTATTGAGAAGACAAAATGGCCACTATCCACAAATGGACGCTCAAAGATAAATTATAACAAAATATTGCTACTTAACTACTTCTGATCAAGGTTTATAAGTTGATAAATCCTGGAAAATGAAAAATTTCTTGCTCGGGTGTTTTCCAAGGAATTTAAATGAGAGAATAAATCATATCCATCGAATTTAGATTGTATTTATAATTACCAACGCTACGCCGCGTACATTGTTGGTAATCAAAGAAAAAGGAAAAAGTCATGTGGAATCGGTCCATTCGCCAAAAAATCTACTGGATATCAAAATCTTTATCATGAGGATTAGCTGTCGACTTTTTACGGGCAAAGAGGATTTACCTCTTAAATGCTGATTATCAGATTATGTTACTGTATTTTCTGCACTATAAAAATATTTTCACAAAACATCTTCTGTGTATCGGTATTATAAATTGGTAGCAGATCACCGGAAGCTCAAAATATATATCTTTGAGGATTTACGGTTAGCAGGATTTTATGTATCTTATAGGTAAATAAAGAAAGTAGATAAGTCAGTGAGTGAGTGAGTGGATGAATGAGCGAGTGGGTGAATGAGAGACAGAGAATGGTTGAAAGACAGTGAGATAATGAGGGAGTGGGAGAGAATGGTCGCGAGTGAATGAGTGAAAGTGTGAGAGAGAAACTAATCATATTTGGTTACACAAACCAACAACTCCCATTCTCGTTTGTATTATTGTTGATGTAATCTTTACCAACTGTTATTTTCCATCTTGTTATTTGCCGCCATAGTTACAATAGAAACGCTTCTCGCCGACGACACGTAACCACCTTTTATCTTTTAAAAAAGTGTAAATCAGCAAAAATTGTTTTATTTTTTTTATGTTTATTTCTTGTCACTTTGCAATGTGCAGTGGAACTGGACAGTAATCCCCCCACCTATACATGCGCAAAAGACTATGGAGTGAAAAGAAATAACGTTTAAAATACATTGAAAATTGTCAGCGCCAAAAATAAAAGCTGCTTCTTAAGCGCTACGTCCTTGAGCTAATAAAACTATAGCTTAGTCCTTATTGTTTGTGTTGTCGGATCACCCCTTTGTATATGATAATGGACTCGACTTTGTATACATATACTCCTGCCATAGTGAGATACAGTAGCTGTCATAGAGTGGAGAGTGATCGTAGAGATCCGTGCGAGTTATCGGAGAGTACCGGAACTGATACGTAAGTTACCGAGAGATACCGAAGTTACCCAGAGATTACCGCATCAAAAGTCACACTAACTCTGATCTCCACTCAGCTAGAATAATATACCCGGATATAGTATTTCCAACGTATTCACTTCAAGACTTGTATATATTTATTTCTTACTAATAACATTCCTGGATTTACTAACCTGCGTTCAAGTTTGTATATTACGATTAATATAACCTATTTTTCTATCTCCATATCTGTTTTGTTGCTCATTATTTTGTGCGGTTCCTCATCCGGAATCCACAACAGTTTGGATGTTAAAATATTAAATGTGTACAAATTTTTAGCGATTTTTTTTTTTTTTTTGAAAACTAGACTGGAAACACAGTTGAAATACTTCTTTTTTTATAAGGAAGTGTCAAATGTTCCGTATAATATTGACACAATATAGTTTCAATGAATAAAGTATTAAAAAAGCGGCTTTAGCATTGACTGGTGGAATTTTTCGTGAAAGACGTTGCGTTTTTAGTATCACAAATGTATGGACGCGATGAGCTACGTTGATAGTTTTGTGATTTTAATTATTTAGTAAAAGGAATAATCTCATGTACCTAGAATGGTTAAAAGAGAGGTGAGTTTCTAAGCGTCACTTAGATGTAGCAAAATGATATTCTAAGCCTTAACCGAACGTATAGGACACCCAATGAGGATCGAACTCACTATTTAGTTGTAATAGTTTTTAACAAAACAAGCTCATTAACCATTACACCACGTCGAGGTGCTAGACGCATTGTCAGAAGAGAGACTGAAAAAAAGCAAAGTATTTTTTCTGCGATACGAAAAAATTATTTTCAGTTCCTTCTACATTTTATGGCTTTGGGTTCAAGATTAAATCTTATTTTATACGATGATTTGTTTTCAGAATGTAATCAGTTTCAAACGACGCTTTTTTTATACTTTTTCTTTTGTGATTTATTCTGTAGCTGCTCATTGTGGTTGTTAAAGTCTTTCTTCATATTGTTAACTTTTCTCTGCCGTATTAATGAATTGGCATTCATCTTATCATTTACTCAATATTAGTCAATGGTTACGAGTAATAGCAGTAGAGACAGTCTTTCTAGAAGATAATCTCTTTTATCTTTAATGTCTTTATCTCTTTTAATTCTTATCTCTGCTAAAGATTCTCTTCAATCTCAAGATAAATCTATCATTGGTATATTAATTGGTATATTAATTCTTAGAACGTGTAAGCTTTGCTATAAAGTACCCCACTTGATTTTACTAAAACAAAAGTCACTAGGAGACGCTCCTTAAGCATATAAATAGGCAATGATAGCTCACCCATTCTCTTTTTTCCTCTTTTTACAACGGCGTTTAGGATGTAGATGCACATAGGGAAACCGGTGCCTCCTCCCTCACTGAGGCACGTTTCACTTCACATTCAGTGTAATACTTTTTTCTCTTAATTCTCGTACACAAACTTTATACACACAAATACATTCTCTAATTTAAATATTTTCTATGTAATTAGAGTTTAAATATTTTCTTATTTTATTGTCATTGTATATTTTTGTTAATACATTTTCGTTTGTTTTATATACTGTTTTGTGCTATCATTTATTACTCAGACTCACATTCAAGTCCGCAATAATTGTTACGGGAAAAATATAGCAGGCGACATGTGTTTTCTACATAAACACAACTAACGTTCCCGTAACGCCCTATCACTTACTTGTGTAACTTTGTATCTTATTAAAGACTTGTGACTGACAAAAAAACTCTTCTCATTGAAAACAAATATTTGTCGCTGTGTAGTTTGGAATAAGAATTATAAGCCTACTAAATTCGAATCTTTAAGATATTCAAAGTTAAAAATTAAAAAAAAAACAAATAGAATTAAAGGAACTTTTGATCTCCAAATCTCCAAATCCTATTCTTACTATTTGGTAATCAGCAATAATTCTTGGAATAAAGTCGAGAGAATGTCAGAAAGATTGAAGATAGGAACCGTGCTTGCTCATAACGTATCTTGTATAATTGGCTAACGTAAATTCTATAAATGGCAAGTCCTTCTGGTCAGAGCTGAGAGTTCTAGTCTGATTCAAGCTGATTTCATTTAAGAATTCTCAAATTGGTTGGATCGTGATTAGAAAAGTGAAACATTAATTAAATAAAACACTCTAGAAAAATAAATATATATTCAAAATTCAATATTAAAATAGGAAAATATTTCACTTCAGAAACTAAAATATTCCTGCAGAATTTTGAAAAGAATAAGTTCATTCAGTTGTCATATTACATGCGTGAAAATGTTCCCAGAGTTTTATTTTAAAAAAATTTTCTGTGTATTCAGTGTCTAGTTTTTTAAAAAATATGGCGCAAGTAATGTTTGCCCACGTATGACAATTTGTGTAAGTTTTAACTCAAACTCGCAAGATACTTATAAAAACCTTTATCATTTTTGAAGACACTATATACCTTTGTACAAGTCATATTATCTTTAATATCAAAAGGCACATAAGATTTAATTGAAACATTATTGCATTTTATGCATATTTTGTGTTTTTATTTACTTGTGTGAAAATAAAGAATAGATGAACTTACCGAAGCAGAAAAAAGCAAGTTAATAAAAACTACTGGGTGCATCCTGATGTATAGAAAACTTAGCAGAGAACATCACAAAGGCAAGACGAGGGTGGAATACTGTATAGCACCAAATTATCCAATTGGTAGGAACTGCTAATCTGAAAATTTGTGTTCTAAAATATTCAGTCAGTTATGTGCCATACGTGATACACGCTTCGGGTGATCATGTCTCGAAAGGGACATAACTGACTGGGCAGAAGATTTTCCTGCATTAGGTTGTCATTACTTCCTTCCGTTGACTGGTTGCCAACCAAGGCTATAGAACCCAATCTATCCTGTTATTTAACCCATAACTGGAGGGAAGAGACGGATTAATACATTTCCCAAATTTATTTGTGCGTAAGTGAATGCAAGGAATTCAACTGGAATTCGAACTCAGCAACCCGATTTGTCGTTATCTTGAGCGACCCTTGATGAAATTTACTCGTTCCTGTCAGGATGGTAAGTCTCACGCAAAGTGACAGTTCACGTGGAATCACGCATATGAATCTGCAGAATAACCATAAATTTCCCGGGTGCTTCTTTTTTAAAGACATCGTACGTTAAAATTTGACCCTGATCTGATCTTTTTTAATTGCAATGGGAAGATACTGCCTGGCGAACGAAAGTAGATCACTGGAACCAGACTAACATCAGCCATGACTGACCCGAGTAAGTAACTACAGGACAACACAAAATTATTCCTGCTCTTTCAAAATTGTTTTTTTTTTTTTGAAAAATTTTTATTAAATGAGTTTTTATGGCACGAATTTATATGTAAAGCTTTAAAAATTGGCATCATTATTCTATTTTGTTGGAAGGTTCATTGATTTTCAGCCAAAGGTTTTCGACAGACCATTTGATTCTGAGAAAACTGTTCCTTCTTCCGGATCCTGTCCACTTTAACGAGGCCACTAGTCCAAATGGTTAGCAAAACATCTCCCATGGCATAATGCCGCCATCGCCATACCAAAAGGTTCTTTGGTTTGAAAACTTCGTCTCTTTTTCTTGCCAAACAAAAGGCAACATCCTAGTGACCAAGAAGATCGATTTTTCGTTAAATATGACCAAAAGAATGAACAGCTCAAGAAGTGAATTCTTGTCAATATCACACTTTAAAAAGTTAGACAAGTTGAACGCACATGTCTTGGAACATTGGAGACTTCTATACGCGTTCCCATGTAAGCAAAATTCCTCGAATTGTTTTTAACATCTATAAAAATATTTCTTGCTACACAAAGAATATTTCTTTCTGTTTGGATTTCTTTCTATGTTCTTTGGAGTTTTTCATAGTGTGGATAATTCTTGGCACTTGAAATTGTCTATTGTCACGAGGCCGATTATCGTAACTGACTAAGAAAAGATGAAAATACACCGAAAAGGCAAAGATGACAAAAACAAGATGTAAAGTGATAAAATTGCCTTGGTGTGACAACTTTTATTTGTGTTGTTTTACAGTTAAAAATTATCTTTTAGGTTGTCGTGGGACTGTGGGATGATCGAGCCGTGTCCACCGCTCGTAAGCTTGAGTCTTCGATGCGTGCGGTTGACAATACGTAGGTCAGGAAATGGGCCTGAGTTCTATTCGTTTGACTTGCGTGTAAACTACGTTAGCAATCAGCGGTTAATCCAGTCAGATTGCTACGCTGAAGGTCGCTGGAAGTCGCTGCATCTGATTGGTGCATATCTGGTGAAGGTTAGTTGTAGTGACCAAAGGAAAGACCTGTTGGTTGTTGTGAAAAGAACAGTTGCTTTTGTCCTAAAAATGACATTTGCGGTAGAAGTGGTTGGAGGCGTCAGCAGGCTTGGTAGCAGTTGTAGTGGTTGAAGGCGTCAGGCAGTGTGGTAGTAGGCGTCGGCAGTCGACCTTTCGCTCGCACATGTCGGGTAGCTTCTGACTTGTTTGACTTGAGGCTGCGCCTTTTATACGCCCCTGTGTACGTCATAGTTGTTGTGAGCTTATTTTTCGTTTTGCTGAGTCATGGTGACGTGATGCAAAAACCAGAGCTTTTGAGGTGAGTAGCCTGAGGTTACAATACTGGACATGGTTTTGTATTCGCCCTGATTGTGGCTAGTTGCAGTATTTGACATGGGATTATCAGTAACTTCTTTAATCATAATCACATCAATTGATTTCGTTTTAACGAGAATAAACGAAAACTACAAGTGGTATTCTGTATTTCAATCTAGTTCTGCAGGGCGCCAGACTGCACTAAGGTACTCATTTTATTCATATTAATTTTCCGAAATTTGAGGAAGTTTTTAACGTAAGTAAGAAACCTCAAATCCGTTACGCTATCGTTTATTCCCGTTTTATAAGATTTGGGTAAGAATAATTGTAAACACGCTCTTCGTAGTGTAATTGTAAATAATATTTCAATTAAATACAATTTTTCATATTGTCACTGTGTCATTTTACACTGTTCTTTCTTGTTGTAACCTAAAAGGTTACTGCATGAGTAATAACCAAAACAGAGGTTAGAAATAAATAGTAATATTTAAATTATCATCAGATACATGACTCGCAAGCTGTGTGAAGTAAATAACCACTGCTAGTAGAGAACAGCTAGACAGCAAGAAACGCCACCCTCTCAACAGGGTCCATCGTAGTATATAAGGATTTAGACATACCCATTATTGACCATAGATACATACATAACATTTCTTTATATGCATAATTAAAAAATTCTTTAATGAAAATATAAAATAAAAAATCTTTCATGGGTACGAATAATTTCGGGATCAACTGTAAATATTGATTCTAATTTTGTCGCTGTGCATAACTAGTGAGTTGATCGATTTGGCAAACTATTAAGACTGGAGTCATGTGACGTCATCAGCGTACAGTTGAATGAAAAGATACGACCAAATCTTTTATAGGTAACATTGTTTTTCATTCAACTCTGGATTCGTAAATTACTGTTGGTTAGTGGATGTGTGATCCCAAGGTCGCTTGCGAACATCACATTCTACACTGTTATCAAGAACTGCACAGGCGCAACTGAGTCGACGTTTACGAGTCGAAGGCGGTCATTAACATCGAGTAAAGTGCAGATAGGCACCCGGTGGCTAAAAGGTTATCTTTCAAGTCTACCCACTGATGCATCTGGTTTCATTGATGATCTGGTGTGTCGCTGAGTGCAAAATCTATACTAGAATCATCTGAGGTGAGTCCCAATCTACAATTAGTTTGATCTTCACAGATTGCACCACAGTTGTGAATATGCGACAAAGTAAACAGTGCATCATGGCTTCATATTTGACTTTTCTCTTTTCTTTTTTTGCATGAAATAATTACCACACTCTAATTAGGTAAAGACATTCATTCAAAAGAAAGTAACATTTATGAAATTACGAGATGAATCTGTTGGTTCCAATATTCCTAGATTGATTAACTGTCATCCCAACAACCAAACAGGATTTAATAATTTGCTTTGTTCAACTTCGTCTAAGAGCCAAAACGGAAACAGCTTTACGTTCAAATGTATTTTTTCTGTGGTGTATTTGCAGGAAATTAATACAACTTTTTCTGGAGTTTGTTACTGAATGCTATTAACTTGTTTGTCAATCATTTAGACTTTTTAGGCAGAAATTCGGCATATATGTTTTTCAAACATTTTCAAGGTTAAATATCTTGTTCGAATGTCCCCAAAAGGATCATGTTAAATGGTCCATTTGATACTACTAAAGTCTTGAATACCAAAAGTCCTGCTCGACCAACCCACACACTGTCCAATATTTTACGGGTGTGGTATTTATATATACATTTCACTTCACTTATTCTGGCCTCAAAATTATTTTAATGAAAAGATCAACAAAAGCAGGAACCAATAAAAATCTCTATTTTCCATCAACTTCATAAAAGGCCAACTAGAGCATGTAGATTGCTGAAAGTTTTTTTTCTTTTAACTTTTAAGAAAAATAGAAGTAAAATTACCAAGCTAAATACTAACCAAGCAATAAATGCGTGTGTATGTCGTGAGAATTTTTCATATTTACAGTATTTTAACCCGTCATGAGCCGTTAAACATTCAGATGTTGAACGAACGTTAAAAAATCGAAGGAAAAATATAATCAGAATGAACAAGCTCGTTAAACAACAAAGGAAATTTATGCCTCGATTAAATAGGAATGAAATCCTAATTAATTAATAAATCTTTCTCGCCTTACTAAAATATTTTTCTCTTTTGATCAAAAGTACATTCTTTAAGTCGAAATTATAGTCATAGATTGTATAACGATGAATGACTAATGGATGAAGTGTGTTTTTTGTAAAAGATCCTTTTTATATTCATGTCATCGATTTTTTGGCGGTTTTCACCAGCGTCTATTTATGGAAATAAAAGTGGGAAGAAATGTTTTCTTACAACAATGTGTAATTTATGAGTTTATCTGTTTTGTCATTTGCTTGACCACGCTAATCTGTTATATAGATTTATTCATATATTTTGGACTTTCAAGATAAATTTATTATTGAAACCAGACATAAAATGCTTTCCACCATCGTAACTTTTGTTCCTAATTTTATTGGTGAAATATTATTAAGAAAAAAAAACTTATTAATAAGCATTTTAGGGTTTCACTACGCAGATTCCTGGATGGCTTTCTTCATCTTAATTGTTTTATTACAACTTTCCGTCCGTTCTATTCCTTGGCTTTTTTTTCAGGTGTCTGTCGAATTCGGTAATCAGCCGATGATGTCAAACAGAAACTTTTGGGCAAAAACTTTTCTCGTTTCTTACCTGCCACGGTCAAGGTTCTTTTTAGCGAATGCCAAACTAAATTTTTTATTAGATCGATGGATGTATTGTTTAAAATTTGTTGTATTTATAGGAAAGAGTTTTTAATGCTTCGTTTGCAGATGTCACCAGTGTGTACAGAGAAATCAACACCGGTTGGTCACTGGTAGTTTCATGCCTCAAACAATTATCAGACCATAATTTACTCTTCTTTGTGTATGCTCCATGTACATATGCAACTTCAAGTTTATGGGTATGAAGGGAAAACAGCAGTTTTTCGCCAAAACTATCATTTAAAACAAACAGAACAAAAAGGCAACAGCAAAAGAAACATCATTTAACCTACCGTACAATAAAAATGTAAGAAAAACTAACATAGTTAAAATATCATTCAAGCTCATCTACAAACGGAAAGCAAAAAATTGCACCACATACTAAAAATCAGCTACAGCTTCAATGAAAATGTTCTATAAATCATAGAAAATAAACTGAAAACCATTAGGACAAAGCCCGAATGCCCACTAAATGGTAAATGCCTACAAAGAAATTTTCGCCACCAAGTTACACTATGATCCAAATGAAACAAAGACAAATTTATATGGCAAGAGCAGAAGGTCCCTTTAAACAGAGAAGCTACATACAAATAGCAAAACAAAAACAAAAAACAAAACAACAAAAACACAAACCAAAACACAGAAAATATATACAAAAATAAGAAAGCAATAACTCAAAACAATGTAATATTTCCTACAGAATAAAATCGCAATAATCAACTTTATAGAACACTTTTCTAAAACTCAGTTCAAATACATCTACAAGAACAAATTCCCATTTCTCTACTTACAGTCATGTTACGATTCCAAAACAGAGACTAAATAACTAATGGCATAATTTGAAACTAATAAACTTACTTTTAAAGAAAATACCAAAAATTATAACCGAAGAGTGCATTATAAAAAAGTTATAATAAAATGAAAGGAAAGGAAAGAAAAAAAAGAAAGAAAGAAATAACCTCAAGGTTAGAAATATTTATCTAAAATATTAGGCCTAAGCAAAAACAAGAAAAAACCGGTTTTTTCCTTCATGCATTCACTGAATAGCCTATATAAAGAGAGTCTACACAAATTTGGTTAACTATGGTCTGATGATCACTTAAGGCGTGAAAATGCCATACTGTGTTTACTTTTACACACACACACACACACACACACACACACACACACACACACACATATATATATATATATATATATATATATATATATATATACGAGGGTCATTCAATAAATAAGGTGAATTTTTCGGTATAAGAACTAATACAGATAGAAGCTTACTTTTTTTTAATTTTTTTTTTCCTTTACTTCTTTTTCAAAGGGACTTTTTTTTTTTGCAGATTGAAAAAACTTTGAGAGTTTTGGAGATTAACAAAGATGGCCGACCAAGAAGCATGCTCCAGGATTGAACAGAGTTCAGTTATCAGGTTTTTGGTTGCTAAAGGGTGCAAACCAGTTGAAATTTATAGGAGAATGTCGACTGTGTATGGTGCCACATGTTTCAGCCAAAAAAAATGTCTACAAGTGGGATAAATTGTTTAAAGAAGTTTGAAAGTGACTTCATCGATGAAGTCAAAAGTGCTATGAGCGATTCGCTGAGACACCAGTTCAAAGATTTTTACGCTGAGGGGATACGGAAGCTTGTGCACAGATGAGAAATGTGAGTGACACTGCTGGGAGACTGCGTTGAAAAAAAGTAAGCTTCCATCTGTATTAGAAAAATTTACTTTAGAAAAATTCATCTTATTTATTGAATGACCCTCGTATATATATATATATATATATATATATATATATATATATATATATATTGAAAAAGGGAGAGAATATACTGTTTAATCCAGAGAGTTTCAAATACAGAGTGCTAAAATCACTCACCATTTAAGCAGTAAAAATAACTTATCTGCCTTTTAACAGAAATACTATTGGTCGGTATTCCAATGAAGATAGCATCAAGAATACAGATTTTTTTAGCAAGACTATTAACACATTAATTATGAGATCGAAATGTATGTATGTGCGTGTGCACGCAAGTATGCACGTCGTTTCTGTTTGTCACGGACTGAGTTAAAATAACTAAAAAAGAAGAAAACGTCGTTTTTATTATTTTACTTTTTACACACGATAATTAATCCTGTAAGAAAACTACATTAAGATAATTCTCATTTCTGGTTCGTTAGAGCAAATCACAAAACGAATTGCAGTACAAATTGCAACACAAATTGAAGCACACAAATAAACGACTTTAGCAAAAAGTCTTATGGACCATTCTGTACTAAACTAACAGCGTCTTACAAGATTAAAACGCTTTATCGTGGTTTTTACAGTCTTTAGGGCGCGGGTGTATAATCGAGTGATGGTTTCGATTAAATGAAAAAGTTTATACCGTGTATCTCCTGTTTTTACATTAAAAAGAATATTAAATTTATATAATGATTTGAATTTAAATCATTTCCTGTTTTAAACTGTTATTTCTTCCAGAAAAATACGAAATAATTAAGATTCATATGAAAATAAATTCCTTCAGAAAAAGGTCGGTTCGGTGTGTGTGTGTGTGTGTGTGTGTGTGTGTGTGTGTGTGTGTGTGTGTGTGTGTGTGCGCGCGCGCGCGCATCGTAGATGATAAACAAAGTTAATATGTGCACGAAATTAGGTTCAGGATAACCGATGGGTAAAAATGTCCTTGATTTAAAGAAAATCCAATCACGTGATACGTAATTCAAAATAACAGGCAATGCTTTGAAATGAGCTGAAAAACGTAATAGTCGTTTTAGCAAAACGAATATTGGCTTAAATGGATGAAAGCAAATGGCTGGGCGGGGGGGGGGGGTCTTCCTGACAGAAATAAAAAACGCCAAGATTCGTCCATGTGTGTTCGTTTTTGTGTGTGTATGACTGTGTGTGTGTTATAAAAATATACTTGTGCATTTTGCATAAACAAAAGAACAAATTTTATTTGAAAATGTAAACACGTGAAAAATTCTTACTACGTTACTATTGTGGATTCTTGTTTAGAAAACCACACAATATAATAATAACAAAAACAGATATGAGAGGAAAAATGTAAGTATATTGAATAAAAGATATACAACCTGTACACGGTTAGTAGATTCAGGAATAGTTGTTAGTAGGAGTCAAATATATACAAGAAGTCCGGGGAATAGTTTATATTCTTGCTGACCAACGAGCGGTGATTCAACTGCTCTGACAAACACCAACTCTAACAACAACCCGTTCTGTGTAGGAAGGATTATTTGTATACCATGGAAGAGTCCGTAGAGTGTGTGAAAAGAGGTGACTCCCCAACAGTTACTTACAACCAAAAAATTATAAAGATTAACAATTAACACATAACCTAAAAACAAAACAAAACGAAAAAACTGGAGAAAGCCTATTTATCTCTTCCCCACTTCCTATAATCCTTGGTGAGCCTACATACGGAGACGGTACAAAGAGGAGTAACAGTAGCCTGATGATCATTTAAGACGTGAAACCGTCATGTGCACTGCAGTATTGATTTCTATGTCCACACTGTTTATATCTACAATCTCTCTTTTACGCATTCTTCCTCATAAATATAAAAATATTTCAACAATATATATTAATTCTAATGTTTTTTTCTAAATACACGTGTTTGAAATAGACGCTTTGTTTTTATTTTATTTTTAAACACTGTGCATTACGTCTACCGGCTTGTTCACTCGAAAAGAAAAATATAACAAAATTAAAATCAATGCGTCTATTTCAAACGCGAGTATCTACTAAAAATAACGTTTGAAGTAATAAAAATGTCGGATTAAAAATAAATACATTCATTTTAACTAATTAGTAGCATTTTTTAGTTTTTGGTGCTTTTCCGTTTATTTTAATTATTTTTATCCTTAAGTATTTTGGGGATTTAGTCCATATTTATCATTAAGTATTTTAGGGACTTAGTCCATATAAATTTCTAGTTTTGTTTAGAGTGCTAAATAGCTTAGATGAATTGTTTATTTTGATTATATCTGCGTAATATCAGGAGATAACGAAGAAAAGTATACACACGGCTAACAAAAGGGACCTGGAAACAGAGAAACTACACACACACAAAACATCCGTCACAAATAGTTAATATGCGAACATCACAACTTTTTCTAAACATATATAGAAAATTAAAAACAAAATGCACCAAAAATATCATGAAAATGAGGAAAACAGCACCAGCCTACAATAATAAAAAAAGATTGTAAACTTTGTTTTGAAGGAAAAACTGCTATAATCAGTTTTCCAGATCAACACAAATTACTAAACAAACGATTACAACTCATCTCAAAGTACAGACACAAAGACAAGTTTTTATAAATTTACTTAAAAATCGAAGACTAAAAGCGAATACATTGAAAAACATCACAATGGAAAATTCAAATATATTCACTATATAAAACGCAGATAACATAATTGAAACAAAAAAGAGATAACCAACCCACAAAAAGAAACGATAATAATGAAATGACAAAGAAATCAAATTAATTAAACAAATTTAGTAAATCATCAACAAACCAGAAGTTTACGCACAACTGAATGTAATAATAATAACAATAATAATCAACAGTGGATAATTAATGAATAAATGCAACACTTTTTAAGTAAATACTATGAAGATAAAGGAAAGGATTTGATGATCTTCACTACGGTCAACTGCTTTTTTATGTTAACAAGCAACGCTATACAGTATCTACAAATAACTCCATTCGAATATGCAATTCACTAGTAGAATCAGTCGAAACATAACCGTTATACATACACAATATACAATGCAGGATAATGAAACATTGACCAGCTTATAGAAATAGTCAAGCCAACACACAACTCACTTGGCCTGAAGATTGTGCTTCAGCGTGAAACCGACCGTAGCCACTCGATCTTGACTTGAATGTTCACTTGTATATTTACATATGTTCCCTATCTTATATGAAAAACTTTTACCTATAAATATAGCACACTTCAAAACAATATTTTTCATATATATATATGTTTATATAATCATCTTTTTATATTCAAATTTACTATATATATATATATATATATATATATATAAAGTAGAATCTTTGGTACTTGTTAAGGCAAATTCCACAGGGTATTAAATCCAATGAGAAATCGATGTTAAGATTTAACAGAATATTATGATAATGAAAAAAAGTTGGATGTTTTTTATAAACTAATTGGTAATATTTTATTTCGCGGCTCTCTATAGACCGCTCCTCAGACCAAATCCATACAACAATGAATTGTTGTATGAATAGAGAGCCGCTAAATAAAATATTACCAAATTACCAATGGGTTTATAAAAACATCCAACTTTTTTTCATTATATATATATATAAGTATATATATATATATATATATATATATATATATATATATATATATATATATAAGTACTAAATGGATAGATACTTGCTTTTCTTTTAATCTTTCCGCAAGGAAGAGTGTCGCCATTAATAAGTGCAAAACGGGTTATCGCAATTCTAATTAATGACGTCCTGCCAGCTTATGATCTATTTAACCTCTTCCAACCAATCCAACACTGTCTTTGACGACGCAAATTTCAATTGGAAAGGTGTGCTGTGGCTACATTTGATTGAGCATCCATTTATAAATAATTCATCTAATCAATGAGACTCATTTCTTGTGCTTACAAAAGTGAGAAAAAAAAACATCATTTGAATCCGAAACTGCTATAACATATAAGATGATAACTTAGAGCGCATGTTAGCCAATAGATTTCAATTCAGCCGGTTCAAAGTTGGTTTTGAAATGACGCAAAAATAAAAATATTACCGCGATTGTGATCAGTGAGACGAGTTCAGGAATGGAATGGCATTTGTCATCTAACGTTGGCTTAGAGTTAAAGATCGTGGCAAAAAGTTTCGCCTTGTCTGACGAGGATTAGATGACCTCGGGTCCATTTATAGTCGGCACTGTCGCTTTGCTTCTATTCAGTATTTGGTTGGAGATCGCGAACACCTAGGATCCAAGTTGTTTGATTTCGATCTTGGTCTGGACTGCTTGTGCATAGCTATGATTTGCATTTTACTGCAATTATTTGTGGAAATTCTGAATGCACCGGTCACTATAATGGACATTGTTGCAGTGGTTACAGCAAGCTATGATTACAGCACATTCGGGTGGGAGTGTAGTGCGGGGGGATGAACTAGGGTTGGCGGTTTTGATTTTTGCGGAAATATTTTGATCTATAAAACTCTCCATTCAAGAAAAGAATTCTGATATCAAGCAACAGTTTTGAAGGCAGTATGCTGAGTTCGAATTCCAGTCAAATTACGTGCAAATACCCTTGGGAAAGGTATTAATCCGTCTCTTCCTTCCAATTATGGGTTAAATAATAGGACAGATTAGATTCTATAAACTTGGTTGGCAACCAGTCGACTGTAGAAAGCAATGGCAACCTACTGCGGGATAATCTTCTGTCCATTCAGTCATGTATATTTCGAGACATGATCGCCCAAGCGTTTATCACGTATGGCACTTTAGTGACTGACTGATGTTTAAAAGGGGAGCTTCCGTCAAGATGTGAAGCTGTCCCAGTTGACATTTGTGTATCGAAAAAACGTTCTAGAGAACGGTCTCTCAGAGGATGACTTTAGTTTTGGCATCAACCTTGATACTGACTTGTGGATGGTCTGAAGTGCCCGAGGCAGTTCTAAGCATTTTTAGAGGAGAATATGAGAAAGAGGTTAAAGGGTTTTTCCTGATGTCTTGTTGCATCAGGAATGTGGGCGGGTTCTGGCATGACCTGAGTTACTTCGTAGGCGTTAGAGAAGTCTCTTCATTATCTGCCTTTTTCATCAATTTCGTTTGAGTAGACTAACCCCAGAACTTTCCCCGGTCACCATGAACAGGTGTTCTCTCAAGACCTACCTGAAGGAACACCCTTCAGATCTAGGTTGAAGTCTCAATAATACACAAATCTACCACCCGCTCGTGCATTGAATACTACTGCCGTATCTGGTCGGGTACTTCTGCTATCCAACTAGGTGCCCTTGACAAAATCCAACGAAGAATCTGTAATGTGATCGATCTCGACTTGCCCGCTAGGATACAGTCGCTTTCTCACCGACGCAGTATGGCTTCCCTGTGTCTTTTCTACAAATCCTTTCACGGCTTCTGTAATGTAATCCACTTCTGCTCCGATGAACTTAGCTCACTGGTACCCCTATATATAAATTTTCTCACTGGTACCCCTATATATAAATTTTCTCGAGCCACAAGATTAGCAACAAGGTCCCACCCTTTTACTGTGAAACCGATAAACTGTAAATGCAAATTCTACTCCATCAGCTTCTTTTCTCGCACTTCCCGTCTGTGGAATTCTCTTCAATTTAATTACTTTCCCGACAGCTACAATCTTCAAAAATTCAAATGTAAAGTCAATAATCATCTCCTGTCTCAATAACTTGCATCCTCTCTCCCATGCTCTTTTCTCCGTCCACCCCACTCTCATCAGTATTCTCATCCTTCTCATACCCTCTTCCAGACAGCCCCTGTAACCTGTCACTCTTTCTCATAACTTTCCTCCTATGTAACCCCCTGCACAACAGTGGCAGTAAAATGCCTTGCTTGGGACCACACGATTGTAGAAAAAGAATTCGCTAAAAAAAGCGCATTAATTGGGACTTTAACCTAGATCTCAAGTAGAACTCGTCAATATGATCCATCGCTAAAGATGTTGGGAAAATGGTCGGTTCCCTGTAGTGCTTCAGTCGCTTCTGTGACACCTCCTGCTATTTTCTGCTATTTACAAGAGCCAGATCAGGCCGCCGGAAATAAAATTACTACTGCCATATATGAGCAGGGACTCCATACTCTTTACTTCCTGGTCTCGACAGGCTCCAAAAGCATACCCGCGTCCTTGTGGGTGATGAATTATTTTCCATTCTGCAATCTCTTTCTCGCAGATTAAACCTCGTAAGTCTCTCGCTGCTCTATCGTTATTTCCATGGAAAGTGCTCAGACGAACTACATTCCTTAGTCCCACCAGTTCTAATCTTCACGGCTAAGACCAGCCATGCCACGCACATTCCCTTTGTATTCCATTTTGGAGATATGTTTCAATCAAGCAGCTTCTTCCTACCAACTATTGCTTTGTGGTATCGACTCCCAAGAGGATGCTTCCCCGATCACTACAATCTTCACCTGTTCAACCGCTTCTTCCCCACATATCCTCATAAACTGTGACTCTAAATCTGTAACCCACTATCCTGAGTTCCTCTTAGGCATTGTACAAGAAGAACATCGTTGTCAAAAAAATTAGAAACTAAGCCATTTGGCCTTGTGTCTAGGCCAATTTTCATTGTTAAGTTGCAATCGACATTTGCGATTCTTCGACGAGACTAATGTCACGTTAGGCCCAACCATATGCAACCTTCCTCGCGCAGTTCCCGCGGATATTTTGGTCTCGGTAAATTCTGTTGGGTATGGCTCTTCTGTCATTCGGGTGCCTATGAATTTTAAAGGGGTTGATGTGTGTCATGTGTCAGACAGGGCTACAACCAAATTTGGTAATTATTCTGCCGAACGATTTTAGCCTGAGTTTCAATATTCTTTTCGTTGATTAGAAACAAAACAAGAGAAACTTTATTATTTTAAATTGCCTTTAATTATTACCTTTTATATATAAAAAAAATTAATGCATCGAATAAAAAATTGTCCAAATATTTTTGGCTGTAAATCAACTGATGCATATTCATGAGATCTCTACTAACCACATGCAAAAATTCTTACCAACAATATTTTAAAATTCGCGTCAAATACATTTAACAAAATGTTTTTGATCCCTAGAAATTATGTGTGTTATATTCATTTTAAGTGGGTGGTGTTTTATAATTTGGAATGGCAATGTGTACGTGAAATAGAAAATTCGAATTTTTCTACCCATGACGACCATTTTATTATAAGCAGTTGTCCAGATGGTGATTTTTTTACGAGAAATATCATTTTCAATTTGATATTGGGTCATATTTATGGACAACCACTCCCAGCCTCAAGAGAGAATTCAGTGTTGTACGTATTTTAAATCATTATTAATTATTGCACAGGCACCTCATCAAGTAGCGATGGTTAACAAGCTAATCTTGCGATTCGTTGTTTATTTAGTTTGATTGTCACTGGGTGTACCAGACTTGTGTCCTTGTGCCATATTTAATAAATAGTACTTATAATTATCAGATATGATGGTGTGAACTAAGAATTCAAGCATTAGTGACAGAGTGGTTTATGGTTCTATTCTTTCAGTGTTTTCACATTCCTAGAGAAAAGACTATTTCAGGTGATTCGAATTTATTCTGGTGAAATCTGCAAGACATCACATTTCTCATTTTCGCGTAGAATTCATCGGTAGGAATTAAGAACTCCAATTTAAAAGACTCCCGATTCTTTTTTCAAAAGAGCATTTAGAAAGATTTTTAATGCTAATTTTCAATACCATACAAAAAATATAAAATCCGTTTTAGTCAGTTTAGTAAAACCTTCGATGTTGAGTAACTGGTCGATAACATGCAATATCGATCATCGATTGACAAGTGATTTATGTCTTGCACTCCATAACACTGATTTCCCCCCTCTAAATACCACACATATTTGGGTAGGGAGTAGGTGTCTGGCTATGTATTTCACTGTCACCTTTGTCGCTACCAACCAAACAACCAACCAACCAACCAACTGTAACTAATTGAAGATTATTCAGTGTCAGGACATAATACAACAAACTTGTGTCAAGCTATAATTTTGTAAAAGAACCAAACAAACGTCTTTTTTCACATCGATGAAGTGTCGTGCATCTTCTGGTAAAATCGTTTATGAAGTCATGCAATCAAGATCAAATTTTTCTTATTCCACAGCTCACTTAATACAAGCCCCGAGAACCACTCAAATTAGAGCATTATTTTAAAAATGGTTTTGATAAATGGGGTAGGATATGAGTAAAAGAGATTTAAGTATGTTAGGCAATGACTGACCCTTGAAAAGATTAAGTGACTGTAGTGTTTAAAAAAGCATCCACATGGGAGTCTTTTCAACAAAGTATCATTTATTCGGGAAAATTTGTTTGAGTAGGGTTTTCTCCTTACATTCTGTATACAAAGGAAATGAGAGTGATTCCACCTGATTTAAGTGGAAGGATTTGTCCTCGCACTAAAGGTTTGAACTGGTGGAACCTAAAAAAACGAGTTTATCTGAATACTTGCCATGGAAATAGCGAGAGAGTTACGTGACGTCTATGAAAATGAGGTTTCAGAGTGGAGACTGGGTCTTCTTCAGAATACCGCGCAAGCGATTCTGAACTCAGTCACCATTGAAAAGAAAAGAGTCAGCAGCTGCAACCTAAATATGGCAGCAATGTCCCATTTTGGCTCTAACATGAATCTTGTAAGGATGCATTTGCGTTCCGGTCAGAGGTTAGAGGTTAAATAATACAACAACGAATCGCAAGACTAGCTTGTTAACTGTCGCTACACGATGAGGTGCCTGTGCAATAATTACTTTACAGCTTGGCAATTTCATGTAAAATATATCTCTTTTTTTTTTGTGACACAGATTTATCTTTTATCAAAACGGTTACCGTTTTTAACCATTCAGTGTAAGACTAGAATTCATTATTAATATCCAAGCAAGAAAAATATTTACATACTTTGAAAAACCAATTTCACAGAGCAATTTTTCCCTCAAAATATATTTGCTATTTTTCGTCGTATTTTACCGTTGTAAACTTTTTTTAACGTTACTCATGACTGTATATATCTTTAAGTAGTTATAAACATTGCCCCTAACTCCGTGTTGCTGAAAAGGCACGTAATATCAATTCTTTAACTGACAACAATGATAAACTCAATATTTCTTCAGTATTTGTCTATATTTCTGAGATGAGGTAGTATTGACACTATTTACATTATTCGAACTATTGTCCTCATCTTTGTTGTCATTTGTACGACGTTTCGGCCGTTGTACGCTCCGGCCTTCTTCAGGTGCTAGGAATTTCGAACCGAACCCTTTGTCTATATTTCTAAGATGAGATAGTATTTACAGTATTTACATTATTCGGACTATTGTCCTCATCGTTGTTGCCATTTGTACGACGTTTCAGCCGTTGTACGCTCCGGCCTTCTTCACCAGAAAAAAGTTCTAGCACCTGAAGAAGGCCGGAGTGTACAACGATCGAAACGTCGTACAAATGGCAACAAAGATTAGGACAATAGTCCGAATAATGTAAATAGTGTCAATATTTCTTATTTCAACATTTCCCTTCTTACATTCTAGCGTAAGAACATTGTAGCAGATCTCTACAAGAATTCTCGCTCTTGGAGAATATTGAAAGCTTTATTGAAAATATGCTATTTCAAAAGATCAACTGAAATGAGAATCAGTAAAGCGATGTAAAAATCAAAAGTAGCCATTGAAACAGACTTTGTTTCAAGTGGCCATTTCATAGCAAGAGCATTGCCCCAAACATTTACAACTCTTCATTCGTATTTTTTTATAAACAAATCTCATTGTAGTGGCTGACCGTGGTTAGCAAATTAGTTGTAATGTCTTCGATCCTCAATGTGTGGCCCTCACTCGTGGTTTTGAGTCAAATTAAATTAAAGTTAGTAGTTATCAATAATTCTGTTTGTAATATATAATTGAAAAAAATATAATCTTTTTAATAAATAAACCTCAAAAGATTGGTTCAAATCTAATATGGTTAGTCAGTGTTTCCCCGCTTATACTGGCCTTTAAGTTATTATTATTATTATTATTATTATTATTATTATTATTATTATTATTATTATTATTTAGAGTTTTTCTTAAATTCCTACATTGTTTATTCATGGAACAGATTCCACCAACTTGACTTTTGGCTACCATGACTGCATAATGTGTTTACTGGGTGAATAGTCGACTATATTATGTGAGCCGTGCATCGGGGACGATCTTCTGGACTTCTTGAATCTTGTTTCTCTCAGGGCTTTGTTTGTGCATGTTTCTACCTCAATCTTGGCCAGATCGAGAGTGTGGTGAGTCAGTCAGTCATACGTGATACACGCTTGGGCGATCATGTCTCGAAAGAGACATAACTGACTGGGCAGAAGATTATTCCGCAGTAGGTTGCCATTGCTTTCTGCGGTAGACTGGTTGCCGACCAAGGCTATAGAACCCAATCTGTCCTGCTATTTAACCCATAACTGGAAGGAAGAGACGGATTAATATTTTTCCCAAGGGTATTTGCGCGTAAGTGAATACAATGGATTCAACTGGAATTCGAACTCGGCTCCCCGGTTTCTCGTTCCGAGTACAAAATAAAAATGACTTTCTTTTCTTTACTGTTTGTAAATTCGAGATCTAGTATGAAATCTATTTTTTGACCACTAGAAAAAAAGATTACCTCCGTGTTTTCGCGAACAAGTGTGAAAGTATTCATTAACCAATGAAAATAGAGCGATTTACAGAACACAACAAATTAAACTTTCAATGACCCGTGTAATGTTTCTTCCCGTTTAAAAATGAGTTTGTATTGGGAGCTGATCAAATGATCCGAGTTGCTAATTCTACATGTTTCCCGGCCGATACAAGCAAAAGACGAGGAAGCACTTGACAGTCCAGTGTTCAGCACAATGCAGCAAAAAATAATCTGAACGCCCCCGTTCTCGCTGAATTATTTATACTCGTTACCAGAACAAGACATTACTACTACTTTGTTGATACACACTGCGAAAACATGGACTTATCTTTATCTGCACAAATCACATTTCGCTAAAACAAACAGACTATAAATTCTGCAAAATCCTTACTAACCTTTCTCTTAGAACATTTTATCAGTTTAATAATTTCACTTCCTACAAATTGAATGTTATTCTGCTCTATAAATAAATGTTCATTTATTTATACATACGAAACAGTTTTATTTTCTCAATCTTCTGATCCGGAGTAAATTGTGACAGTTCAGTTATGTTTAAAACAAGGCCAATTTAATAGATATACTCGAGCTCCCTACTTCAAAAGCACCTATTACAGCTATCATCGATGGAGTTTTCATATCTCACATTCTTTCAATTTTTATTTTTAGATTTTTAGATGTGGAAAGTTTTCTATAGTTTTCAAGTGGGTGTTTATTTTGGTGGGGATAGGCGTGTCGATGAGCAAACTAGTTTTTACCTCCTTGTTCTTCACTACAATTTCAGGTCTGTTAGCTTTCATTTCCTTATCAATTCAGATTAGCCTGCTCCAGAAGATAGGAGATTATTATTATTATGTCATTTTTCATCATATTTCGATTTCTGCGATGGTCGCACTACCAACCAAGTCTGCAGGAAGACCTAAGGCAGGTCGTGGCTTGTTGTTATGGCTCCATTTCATGTTTTTTTCTATCTCCCCTATCATCCCTAGCGTTACATAGACAAAGTTCTCCCTAGTGTGTGGGCTGTACTTAATAAGACAATTTTTTGTATATCTCTTAAGCTGGGGTTTCAAGGGATTCTTTCAATGTGTTGCTTTGTTCCATTTTTTATCATTCCAAGTGCACCTACTATCACTGGCACAATTCTTGTTTTCAATTTCCACATTTTTTCTATTTCAATTTCCAGGTCTTTATATTTTGACAGTTTTTCAAATTCCTTGATTACTATGTTACAATCCGATGGACAAGCCATATCAATTAATAGACAAGCTTTTTCTTTCTGGTTTTTAACAATAATGTCCGGCCTATTTGTTCCAATTTTTCTGTCTGTGTAGATGGTGTAATCCCATAGAATGGTGACATCTTCTATTTCTGTAACTGGTGCTGGGTGATATTCATACCAGTTTTTGTTTACAGATTTTCCATAGTGTTTGCACATTGTCCAATGTAAATATTGCCCCACTCTATCGTGGCGATTTTTATATTCATTTGGGGCAAGTACAGAACATCCTGAGATTAGATAATCTATTGTTTCTTGGCGTTTATCACAGAACCTGCATTTTGGATCCATATTATTATGCATAATATTTGCCTGAAAGTTTCTAGTGAAAAGACTTTGGTCTTGCGCTGCAAGAATAAAGCCTTGAGCCTCAGACTTTAATCCAGATGCACGTAACCATCGATGAGTATTAACTTTATCAACATTGGATTTATTGGCACGTACTGGATATTGGCCATGCAGAGGTTTGTCTTGTCAGCGTTGTTTCATCAGTTCAAGAGCTTTATCTTTGGCTTTCATTTTCATATTTTCTGCCGCAATAGTTGGTTCTTGGCTTCTGTTTTGCTTTTCTACAGAATCTACTAAATGTAAATCTTGTTTGTATTTACTGCCTTCTTTTATTATTGAATATTTTTTCTTTCTTTCTTCATGTTGCCTTACTAAATGTATCATCCAGTCCTTTGTCTTTTCTATGTATGTTAGTAAGCCAATAGTTGTTGTCTTGTATGACAATTCTAGCTGAATAAGACCTCTTCCGCCTTCTTTACGGGGTATGTATAGACGGTCTACATCAGCCTTTGGATGATGCATCTTATGCTTAGAAAGAAGCTTTCTTGTTTTAGGATCCATTCGCCTGGTGTCGTTTAGAGTCCAGTTTAAGATGTTGAAACTATATTGGACAATTGGGATTGCAAGGCTATTAATGGCCATAATTCTTCTTCTTCTTCTTCCTATTATTATTATTATTGTTGTTGTTGTTGTTGTTGTTGTTGCTGTCTTTTTTCTAGAAAATTGGAGAAAATTTAATGACCAAGTCAAGGACCAGTGATTAAATTTGGGATTTTTTTCATATGGTGATTTTCAATGCTTAATATTATTTTTTGATTAAAAAAATTTCTATATAGGTGCGACTTGGAAAAGCGAAAATATTTATTCACTAGCAGGTGTGGCCGTTTACGCTGGGTAACATATCAATATCTGGATCATAATCAGTTATAAAATATTGCTTATTAACTTACTGATAAACAGGTGATATTTTTGCCAACAGTGACAAGCTATGTGAAACTGCTGGATATATACGATCCTCAAAAGTTAGAGAATTTTCTGTTGAAGATTGTCTGTTGAAAAGTAAAATAAACACGTGTCAGATTAGTGGCCTGAAAAAGATGTTTATTACGGTGTTTTGCTTTCTAAAGAAACAGTTACACGTTTTATTAGTTTATGTGTGAATATAACCAAAAATACTACCCGAAAATAACGTAATGACAATCTTTGACCGAATCTTTAGCTTACCAAAGAATAATTGAATCTATTCCTACATAATATTGATCTTCTTTCTCTTACCTGTGTATGCGTGTGTGTGCGTGCGTGCGTGTGTGTGTTTGCGTGTGTGCATTTGATAGTGCAAGCTTCATTAAAAGACAGAAGAACAATATAATGTTGAAATCTACCTTATCAGATATTTTTAATGAAGCTCGCACACATACACACACATACACGCACACACGCGCACATACACACGCGCCCGCGCACATACACACGCGCACGCGCATATACACATACGTATGCGGGCATATACACACACGCACACGCGCGCGTGTTTCTGATAAAATAATTTAAGACATGAAAAAATTCTGGCATTTCATACGTGTAAATTAAAATTATAATATTATATATGTTGTGAAATGGACTTCTCTGGTAATGTAGAAAGGTTCACACTAAAATAATATACATGCTGTATGTTTTGTGCTAAATATATTTTTTTTCTAAAGATATACTGTTAAATATAAGCGACAATGAATGTCTATTATGTTTAATCATGAGCCGTTCTAAACGTCGTATTTTTGCTTTAATTTCAGTTGAAAATAAAGATAAAATGCGATGTTTACAACGGCTCATGATTAAACATAATAGACATTCATTGTCTCTTATATTTAACAGTATATGTTTAGAAAATTATCTGCTGCCTCGATACAATATATATATATATATATATATATATATATATATATATATATATATTGCAACACAAAAGAAATCATTTACAAGGCAAAGGTACATGACTTAAATGGCCAAAATAAAATATATTTAGGATCAACCAAAGACACCTTTAAGACCAGGTAGTTCAATCACAGGTCTACATTCAAAATAGAACACTTAAAAACTGTCCAAAATTGGCTAGCCACGTGTGTAAATTAAAATAAAAAATATGTAAAAGACCCAAACATAACGTGGAGTACAGTAAAAACAGCCAAACCTTAGAACGGTGGCAAAATATGTAGACTACGCCAAGAAGAAAAATTAGAGATTATGCTATTCCCAAACAAAAGCAATCTGTTGAATGAAAGAACGGCAATTATGACTAACCATACTAAAAAACACCTCTTAGGTTCATACAACCATAGATGGAAACGCCATAATTCCTTGTAATTTTAAGAATTGCGCGTTCGAAAATTCCCTGGCACGTGAGCATTAAAAAAATAAAAATAAAAATTTAAAAAAAAACACCTTTACGTGAGAGTTCTTAAAGAAAACGGTAAACGGTAAAATCAGTTATTGAATCGCCTGAAGACACCACTCATGGTAAAAACCTAGGTCGCGTAATAACTCGTTTACAAATGGAATTAATATATATATATATATGTATATATATATATATATATATATATATATATATATATATATATAAATCCAGGTGAAGAGAATCCAAAAGTTTACGGTTTTGAGTCGCCATTTATTTATTTTTTATAAACAGTGCTCAATACAATAAATATTGTAGAGCTTAATATAATCATATAGTTATGAATTAAATGTACATTGCGACACAGAAATTTCTATGTTTCGAGATAGAATCTCGTCATCAGGCAATGTTGGATGTTTGTTTGAAAATCATTTTCACAATTAACATCCAACATTGCCTGATGACGAGAAATATAGAAGTTTCCGTGCCGAAATGTACATTTAATTCATAATTATATGATCATATATATACACACTTCTCTGCCATTCTGAAGATGAGATTTTGATCTCAAAATATTAATGTATAATAAATAGGTAATACCCAAAAACTTCTTTACATTCCTTTATTTTACTAAACGCATTGTGACAGCCTTCAACACCGAACCATACACCTATATATATATATATATATATATATATATATATATATATATATAGCCATACTTGTCACTGGCATGTATGAAGTGATATGAATGTGATGGGGAGACGTAATTATTTATACCGGAAGTAGTAATTTGAGCGACACAAATGGATGAAGATAAAGCGTAAAACAAATATTTATTGTTTGCGATTTCATCAAGTCGCGCCATGAAAATTGTTTTATCGTAGAGAAAATATTCATTAAAAGCAACCAAATGTTTTAGAGGACACGCAAACTTACCTCAGTGGTAGAGCATAGAACCATAGGACAACGGTTTCATGCTGGTTTTGAAGGCAAGTAAGTATATATGTCGACCCTAAACTTACATATTTTATAATCCCACGGCGTCTGCATGAGAAAATGTTGGTTCCAGGGCGTGAGTTTATAAACGCACAAAATGCACAGTTGTCTTTTGTTCACTCATTGAATTCTTTCTTGCAGAGAATTCCATTTCTCTATGCGCATGCGTATTTGATAAATTCTAAAATTGAGTAGCAGAAAGAGGCCGCCCACAAAGTGGCTGTTTTTAAAGTTAAATCTTTTAGAAAAATTATAGAAAAATATATTATGAACTTTTTTTTTTCATTAGTATCAGTTGTGGGTGTTTTAGCCCAGATAAAATATTAGGATGTTTTTTTATGATACCTCTTCCATTGCTAAGAAAATTCAATTTGGTTCATCTCTATGTTTCTTCTAGAATTCAAGGTTAAATGTAAACGCTGAGCTTTTTAAGCTTATTCCTTTTTTTCCCCCATGTCTGCAACAAATATTGGCGATAAATTGAAATTTAGTCTTCATTTTGGGAGGACGGTGCTTATTCCTGGTTAAAATCATTTGTTTGTTTATTTTAATTTATGTTTGTTTTCATTGGAACCCGGAGAATAATTTAACGAATTCGAACGTATTTTTGGTGGATGTTTTTTTTTTAATATTCCAACTGCGAGTTCATATTTCTTTTACACCCACACACACATTCACGTGTACGCACATATGGCAAAACAAATGATGGCATATATACGCTATTTCATTCAATTAATCATTTTCTTAATTTGAAGCATCGATACAATAAAAAAATCCAATCATTCTTGCTTTTCACCGTTTGTTTTAGATTTCGCCCATCAATATAGACATTTCAGAACGAACGCCACTGTTGTTATGCCGTCAACGTAAATATATATATATATATATATATATATATATATATATATATATATATATGGATCGCTTGTTAGAGCAACGATAGTTTCAAATTTCCCTAAAATGAAGCAGAAAAGTAAAACGTATTTGTTTTCTTAATTATTTCAAGTCGAAAATCACCGAAATCTTTTTGAAGGAGAAACATTTTGATAAATATGTAATCAATCTCAGTATTTTAAAGCTTTATATAAACCACATAATTTTTAAAAGTTTTTCTGATAATTTCGACTAAGAAAATTATTTTTTTGGCTTCACGCTTTTTAGTCGTTAATTTTAAAACAACTAAGAACTACAGTTTTAACAATACAAACATATTTAAACTTGAAAAGTTAAATCTAAACTTAATTATTAATGTGTGTGTGTGTGTGTGTGTGTGTGTGTGTGTGTGTGTGTGTGTGTGTGTGTGTGTGTATCCGTTAACTATAGACTTCAAAACGACTGAACCGAGTTTCTTGAAAATTTACACAGTTGTACTATAAGCGTCTGCGAGTGTTCTTAGCTAGGTTTTGTGTCGAGGTACCCCCGATAAATATCGAAAATCCATAATCGAAAAAATTGGGTTATAGAAGAAGTGGTCGAAGTGGTAGACAAAGACATAAGAAACTATAATCAGAAGTTTCAAAGTTGCAGTTCTTATAATAATGGAGAAAATCGATAATATATATAAAAGGCAAGATGTTTGTGTGTGTGTCTGTTTATCTGCATGTATGTCTGTATTTTTTCAGCCATTTTATTTTAGTTTTTGCTTTGGGTTTGGCTCTAAGTAGGTATAATCGTAGTTCTTAGTCTCAGCCATGATACCATTTACTCAGAGGACTTATTTAGCCTTCAAAATTCAGTTTATGACGAAAAAACTTATTTGATATCGATACCAGGAAATCTAAATTTGACTTACATCCATTCATTTTTCTTTCAGTCTACGGTTTCGCTTTAACTGGAAACAACTATTGCTTTTTAGCCTTTCGTGATAACGTCCAAAGAGTCTGAGCTCCAGGACCATGTATTAGTTTTAAAGCTTTCATTACACCCGAGCAACGCCGGGCTATACTGCTAGTAAATCAATGAACCCGACGCCTTGACTCTTTTGGAAAAATGAGTTAACATTAACAGATCTTTCATCGAAAAAAATGACATAAGAGGGACAATAGCGAATCTTATTTGCCCAAAATATTGGTTCTAAGAAGACTTCTTGAAGAAACACCATTCTGGGTTCAATTTTGAAAATAATTTTGAAAATGTAAGAAATCTTAAAAAAGTAAAGGTGTTATCGTGTTATATACGGCCATCATGACACACAATAATCGATAGAAATTGGTTATTAACTCGAAAGAATATTAAAATTATTGACATTGATTGTTTCATAAGACCTGAAAGAAACCTTAAACATTTAATATTTTTTGTGTTTAATCTCTTTTTTAATTCTTCAGTTTCAAGAAAAATATATTTTCATTTTTAAAATTTTAATCCGCAAAATAATAAATACAAATAAGTAGAAAGATTTCAAATTTATAAATACTTTCGTCGCTTTTGGGACATCATGTCAAGCAGTCACTATGAAGCAAAGGTTTAACGCTTTTGCGAGAGGAAGGATCAAAAATGTTATATTTATAGGAAGTTGTTAAATTTAATCTCTGCTCAAGAGCAAATGGGTTACGAAAGAAGATCGTAATGCGCCGAACTGCTAAGTGATGAGATTTCGCTTACCTTAAAAAGCGGAATTTGAAGTTTGTCTTTTATCAGAATTTGCTCACCGAAAACTTGTACTAGAGCGGGAGTGGCGGGTGGATATGCAATCATCTCAGTCATGTAACAAAACTGAAATACACAATTTAACAAGTTAAAAATGTTTAGTAAGCTTATCTCAGTCTAACAAAAGAGTAAATGGAGGAAAATGAAGGAAAGAATTCGCTGCGTCAGTTTTCCAAGCAGGGGAGGACTATCAGCGTTATAAGTCGTCATTTCCAGTACTAGGTTTTTTATTGACCACAAAGAGTTATAGATATTTATTCTAGAATTTCTTATCATATGTCGACTATCATTTAAATTAAACAAACACCCCTCTACAAAGAAAAATAGTAACATCTTCAGAATTATGCAAATGAATCTGATCGCTGATTTACGATCGAACGGAACTCGATTATCATGCCGCTGTACCAGACTAGGTTTAGATTAGGAAGAATTCAGTCTTCCTTTTCGGATTCTCATATCTGTTCTCTCTTGGTTTAATCACCTTGGTGAACCCAAGACTGTTTTATTTTTTTTTATTTTTTTAGTTTTATTTCTCATGAAAGCAATTGTGAATCACATCTTGCCATGATTACAGTCTCAAGTACCGTTATAAGTTTTTGATTAGTTCAATAGAATCAGGCTTCTACTTCTAATGTTGATAAAAAGCTTATATCTATATATATATATATATATATATATATATATATATATATATATATATATATTGAGTTCGGCATTCAAGTGATACCATACTTATCTTTATTAGATAAATTTCTTTTGAGTTTTTTTGACTGGCAACGGCAAAAATATTGACAATTTTACTCTACGAAAGATTGTAATCAAAAGTAATCACTGAGAAATCGTAACTGACACTTCAACAAAAAATTGGTTTCTTTAAGATTTTCAATTTCGTTCCATTGACAACTTTATAGCGTCTAGATACATCACGAAAATGCCTCTTCAAAAAGTGGGTACTTAATCTGACAGAATGTGGTCGTCATACTCCACCCTATTTGTGGGTGTCTGTGTGGAGTGGAGGCATTAATGATACTGAAACGAATTTGGATCTTTGTATCCCAATGCATATTCAAAATCAGGTCATTTTAACGAGAGCACTCGAAACAAAAACTTATAGCAATATGTCAGTAATTGCAAACCTCGTGAATTTCATTAACTTTCCCCTCTATATTCACTTAGAAAATGGATCTCCAGTACCAAAGCCCGGTATTCCATGATATCTACCGTATAAAGAGAGTCGAAAAGCATGAAGACTAATCTCATCAGAACTCTACCGGGCAACAGAGTAAACCAAAAAGATACGGATACCAAAATATACCAAATTCTTATGAACAAATTTACCAAATTATACCTCGAAATTTATTAATGTTAGTAGAATAAATTAAGGAAGATTGTGTTGCTCCAAGCTTCAACATGATTGTGGCCTATTTTCCTACCTGGCAACTGAATTTCTATTCTTTATTTGAACTCCAACACTGACATCTTTTTCAGCCGATAAAAAATATGTGACTATGTTAAGGGGAAGAGACACACCTGCTAATTTATGCTTCGACTGATTTTTTAAAATTATACCAGAGAAAAATAAAGAATTCTCCGAGGTAAAGAATTCTCCGAGGTAAAGAATTCTCCGAGGTAAAGTTGAAACATTGCGTAATGCTGTGTTTACTTTTAGAGAAATTATTAATAAAACGTTGATTTAGAAATCAAAATTAAAATCCATTGCGCCTAACGGCAAAAGGAACACAAAATATTATTTTCTTTTTTTCTTTTTTTTTTCTTTTTTACAGCGAATACGAAATTATGAAAGTGTTCTACTGATATTAACTGGATAAATGGTAGGAGTTTATCGTCCAGCCAGAGAAGACGGAAGTCATTGTCAAGAATCTGCGTTATTACCTCTCGATTGAAATTGTTCTACTTGGCCGTTTTCCCAATACAAAGTAAAATATCAAACGAATTGGATCAAACTAATTCTTTTAAGATAAAAAATAAAACAATTTCTTTCTCAGTTCATCTTTTTTCTAATCAGTAACGCTTTTTCGTTATTTTTAATGTTGTCTTTAAAGATTCTTCAAAGATTTAATATTTTATGCGAATGTGCGTTGGAAGCAGACACATATATATATATATATATATATATATATATATATATATATATATATATAAGTAGACATTACAGTGAACACCCAACGGCGACAATCTGTTTCATGCTTATAGCCATGAAACAGACTGTCGCCATTGGATATTGACTTGAATGTCTACATTCATAGTTACATACGCACTAGTACTTTAAATAAATATAACATACCTTAAAACTATATATATATATATATATATATATATAACAGTGGCAACTCCAGGGGTCGGTTTTATCCCGTATAGTTGCTGTTTCAAAGTGTTGTGAAGTAGTTTTCGCACTGAAGGTTATAATTGTGCTATGTCGGTTGCTAATCGACTTAACGTACCACAAAATGTTAGAAACTTGGTAATCTTCCACTGAAAACTGACTCCTTAGTATTTGGCTAACTGTCGACTAATATCACTGCCTATTAGTTCTACTGAACTCCAATAGAACTCTAAAACAACTCCCTAGAACTTCTTAGAACTCCCCAATAACTTCCTGTCAAGTCTTATTAATATACGAGGGAGGGTCCTTTATCTGAGGAATAGGTATGTTTCATTTCATCATAACATAAAGCAACCAAAAATTTCTAAGAACATTTCATTCGTCCTTGACTTCGGTCGCGTCTAAAGTTATGGCACGAACCATCCAGAATGAAATAATTTCGAATTGTTTTAATTTGATACATTTTATTATTTTAACTTCATACTCTAAAATTTTCACTTAAATAAATTTTTCTGACAGTCTTCATAAGAATGTTACACGAAGAAAAATAGAACGTTACTAGTAAATGAGAACTGTTGACGGGTCCAAGAAATTATGACCCAGACGAACAGATGCCTAAATAGATTAGCCAAATAATCTTTGAAAATTTCGAACGATTTTAATTCTGTTTGTCAAAGAACGCATTTTGTTTCAACTTTTTAGCTTTAAAACTTTACTTTGAATTCATTTTTGTTTTCATCCCAATGTTAAATGGGTTAAAATAAATATGAAAAATCAGACTGAAAAATAAAAATCTATGTCCGACTGAAAATAAATTTGCGCGCGTGTGTTGTCGGCATTCGGTCAGACAAGTAATAAGGAATGGATGACTGCAATAAACCATTTAATATCACCACCCGCCTCCACTTATACAAAACTAGCAGTATAGCCCGGCGTTGCTCGGGTGTAATGAAAGCTTTAAAACTAATCCATGGTCCTGGAGCTCAGACTCTTTGGACGTTGGCACGAAAGACTAAAAAGCAATAGTTGTTTCCAGTTAAAGCGAAACCGTAGACTGAAAGAAAAATGAATGGATGTAAGTCAAATTTTGATTTCCTGGTATCGATATCAAATAAGTTTTTTTTCGTCGTAAACTGAATTTTGAAGGCTAAATAAGTCCTCTGAGTAAATAGTATCATGGCTGAGACTAAGAACTACAATTATACCTACTTAGAGCCAAACCCGAAGCAAAAACTAAAATAAAAGGGCTGAAAAACTGATTTTGATCAAACCCGGTAGGATATCGGGGTATGGATTTCTATATTTGGGGTTAAATAAGTCACCCAAGGATAGAACTGCAACCTTGAAACTTCTGAATATCGTTTCTTATGTCTTTGTCTATTAGTGTATCAAATTTGATTAAAATCGGACCACTTCTTCTATAACCTGATTTTTTCGATTATGGATTTTCGATATTTTCAACACAAAACCTAGCTAAGAACACTCGCAGACGCTTATAATACAACTGTGTAAATTTTCAAGAAAATCGGTTCAGCCGTTTCGGAGTCTATAGGTAACGGACACACACACACAGACACACACACAAAGTTCCATTTATAAATAAGTTTAGATGATAAACGGTGAAAATGACAGGGAGAACAATTCATAGATTAGAACATGACATATATATATATATATATATATATATATATATATATATATATATATATTCCATTTGTAAACGAGTTACTACGCGACCTAGGTTTCTACCATACTTAACGGGCCTGAACAAGTGGATGGCAAAGCGATGTTTGGGTGGGGTAACAGGAGAAAGCGTGCGAAGATCCACATGGGATAGGGAGACGTGGAAGGCCATAATCACCTACGTCCTGAAGGGACATGGCACATAGAAAAATAGGAGCTCTTTACTCTGGGACGCAGAATAAGTTCCTCAAGAGTTTCAAGACGTTTCTATTGTCCATCTCTATAAATGCAATAAATGCAAATGTGACAACCATCTCCATTCTGTCTGTTGCTGGGAAAATTCTTGGCAGGATCATCTTGAACTGACTCAACTCTTTGTGTGTTTTGGTTCTGTTGTGGATTCTTGTTGAGAATCCACACAAAATAATAAATAACAAAACAGAGATGGAGATAGAAAATGTAAGTTATATTGAACAAAAATATACAAACGGGAACACTGGTTAGTCAATTCAGGAATACTATGAATAGTGTTAGTAGAAATGAATATATACAATCTTGTAGTGAAGAAGTATGTCCAGGTAATGAGTCTATATCCTTACTTACCAACTAAGCGGCTGTACAACTAATCAACTCTACCACCACTTTTGACAATCACTATATTTAGCTGTCCCACCCACTAAGGGCAACATGTGACACATGGTCAGTTTATGAGTGGAAATTTCCGGGCTATATGGCCCGGCCAAAAAATACTTGTCTATTTTTCCTTCGGCGGAACCACGACTGGGTTAATGCTCTCTGTTCGGAAGCAGAGAGCACCCTCTACCCGAAGGCAGAGTGCTGACAGTGAGAGATGTAGCCGCAGAGAGATAACTCTTTGGCAACCACTATATTTAGTTGTCCCTCCCACTAAGAGCTGACAGTGAGAAATGCCGTCTCAGCGAGAAAACGCTTTGACGACCACTGCCGTTGTCTGTATAGGCAGGATTATATGTACACATCAGGCGAGTCCATTCTTATGTCTAAAAAGAGATGATCCCTAACAGGTTCAACATAAATTCTGGGTATTTTAGGGTGGCCTGCCATCGAATTTGGTTATGTCTTGTCTTCATTATTAACTTTGTAATCGATTTGTTGAATATTTCTTCTTCGTAAATTATTTTATATCCATCGATCTTTATTTATTTATTTATTTATTATAAACGTCTTTATGGTGAAGAAGAAGCAGAATGATTTTTTCGTTCCTGATATTCTTATTCGTAGCAACAATTCCACCTTCTTTGTCCGACGAACCGTATTTAGCGCTAATCTTTCTTGGGCCATTATATATATTTTCGCAGCTTTGTTTCTTTGTCTCTAAAGTGCATTATATTTCGTCATAAAAAACAATCAGGATGTGAAATGAGTCAATGTCAAACACTTCAAACATCTCACTTTATGTATCAGTTAGAAAAGAATTAGCACTGGAGATAAGGAAATTAAACATACAATAAGGTGTGCTAGGAATACTTTCACCGAACACCGCAAAATGCTATAAGACGAAAACATTAACATAAAACTCGAGTTATATTCTTAAATAACTTCATATGCATGAAGCAGACTCGTTCAGAAATATCTAAACTGTCAAATGACTAAAACTGCTTTCTCAGATCCATTTAAAAAAGAGTTTTTAGCAAGTGAAATCTGGAGGTCGTAGTAAAGGCTATCCTTTGTTGAACCTCGTGAACTGTCACTACGGAAACACAAAGAACTGTAACAAATAACAGAAACCACATCACTTGAGGACCTTCAACAGGAGTAAAAACTAAAATGGATATCGCATGTAACTTTGAAGGAAAATAATAAAGTAATTACGATAGTGTTTCATACTAATTTAAATAAAATGTTAGGAAGGGAACATCCACCAACGGTAGCATTGGTTGCTCGGTCAATGAATGCCAAATGTTTCTGTTATGGTGAAACACACCTATTCCTCAGATAATGGACTCTCCCACCTATATTAATAAGAGTTAACAGGAAGTTAACTCGAGAAGTTCTTGGGAAGTTCATAGGAGTTCTTAGAAGTTCTAGAGAGTTCTTTATAGTTCTATTGGAGTTCAGTAGAAATACTAGGCAGTTGATATTAGTCGGCAGTTGGTCGAATACTAAGGAGTCAGCTTACAGTGGAAGATTACCAAGTTCCTAACATTTTGGGTACGTTAAGTCGATTAGCAACCGACATAGCACGATTATAACCTTCAATGCGAAAACTACTCCACAACAGTTTCCTTATAAGAAAATGTCTAATATTATCCTTACCATGGCCGTATCTGACTACCGAGCACGTGTCCGGGCCGATCCGTGCAATCATAGTGAAAATCTGAGCAAGGAAAAATGTCTTCGTCAGAAATCAAACTAAACAATTCACAAAGAAAGAAAGAAAGAAAGAAAAACGAAGAAAACATCCGAATGAACGCAGTAAAAATCTGTTTATTTATTAATTTTGGGAGAAAAGATTGGTTATACTCAGAAAGTCCGAACCCGATTTCCTGCTTTCGTTCACGTTCTGTGCCTAATTTCCATTGGAATAGCCGAAACAATCCGAAAAAATCATAGTTTCTGGAAACGCATGACACTGATGACATCATCACATTGTCAACTAATACATCCGGGCAATTTTCTCTGTGCCCGGTGTTTTTAGCATCAGCTATGGCCCTGATCCTTATCATTAAAGATGAGTATAGGTGTTACACTTACATGGCGGCCCAACAACCAGGAAGTGAAGAAAATCATAACTCCAGTAGCATTAGCTCCTCAGTCAATAGATACCGAATAGTTCCTTATAGGGAAACAGCTAATATTACCTTTAAAAAGTCTCAGTGATTAATCCATAAGGGAAACCTTTTGTTAAATTCTGCATCCTTTTGTTCGTGGTTTTTTAATCATTGTGCCGATTAGATTTCCTTTTCTTAAATCCGGTAACAAATTTAAATTTAAATTTAAATTTAAATTTAAGCGTCCTTGTATCTTCAGTGTTTCTTGGTATAGAATTGTAACCGAAGTTTGTTGCGTTTCATTTCCTCAAACCTTACGTATAAGATTCCGTCAATGAAAACATTATTAGTGTGAAGACGTCCTTTCGAAGGACAAAACGCGTAACAGAATTTTTGTTTCATTTTTGTCATTCAGTTGTCACCCACACACATATACCCCACAGACATATAGTTTTAATGTGGTGCCATTGCCCCCCACCCACCTTTACAGGGTAAAGACGCACAATTAGCCTAACGTCTTATTTATAGGAACGCAAGATTCATCTGACCAGAAGCACTTATTCCATTGATACAAAGTCCTGTTCTGATAAATGTGTGCCCATCGAAAATGCATTCAGCAATGGACATTGCTTAGAATGGTTACTCTAAGTGCATGTATCTACGCAAACAAATGCCGATGTCGCATTTATTGTGGTGCATTCGCCTTCATTAAAGTTATCTATGTGCGTTGTGGTGCAGTGGATATCGACTCGGAACGACAAATCGAGGAGGCGCGTTCGAATTCCAGTTGAATTCCTTATATTCACTTGCGCACAAATATCCTTGGGAAAGGTATTAACCCGTCACTTCCCTCCAGTTATGGGTTAAATAATAGGACAGATTGGGTTCTATGGCAACCAGCCTACCGCAGAAAGCAATGGCAACCGACTGCGGGATAATCTTCTGCCCAGTCAGTCATGTCTCTTTCGGGACATGATCGCCCAAAGCGTGTATCACGTATGGCACTTAACTGACTGACAACTGATTCAACTGCAGCTCTTCTGTTGCCATGTATTTTATATGAAAATCTTCGTTTATATTTTAGCCCTCCACCTACTCTTCGCCGACGAATAACGATTTTTTTCTAATTTCTTTCTTAACTTTCCTAACTTAAATTCTTCGACGTTTCTCCTATATATTCTATATGTGGCATTTATTACAGGTTTTATAGAAAATTCTTCCTTCAAGTTATAGTGTATTATTATTTTGTATTATTCGTATTATTATTATTCTGTTTTGTATTCAGTCTTTTTTTAGAAGTAGTTGTAACAAATTTTACTTTAAATTTAGATAAATTGTTTTCGGTTTTAGTTGTCATAGAGTTGTTGGTTGGAATGATATATTTGAATTCATTGGATTTGACGGAATGGTAAATTAATATATAATTATAAATTATGTTTAATTAAAACCAATGTTTGCGTTTTTATATTCCCTTCCTCTACGGCACACTTTCTTCTTTCACTTCGATGCAACATTAAGTACATGACCTATTCGAGGACGGCTTACTCTTGATGATATTCCTCTAACCCTGCCGTACACATTTTGTCAAAAGATGGCAGCTGTCATTTCTGTCCCAAATCGGTGATGATACATTTTTGGCTCATCCGAGTGCGTCGCGTGTGTTCTTGATTTTCTTTCATGTCAAGCGTAGGGTGTGTTTGCCTCTCCATCAATGGTACATTACCCGCCGGCATCTGGATTAATGCTGTTGGATCTTTGCTCGTTAATGATCCAGCAAAAATGTCAAAGTTTCAGTTTTGTCATTATTTAGGGTTTTAGGAAGATATTGATGCGTATGACGGATTCATCATCACTGATTTTAGTGATGCTCGCTTCAGATGGCTATCGTCCGTTACGCCCAATTTTATCCCATTTCGGTGAACTAAGACATGAGTGTAGGCCACTTTGAATGCGATTGAATTAGACGGACAAACAAGTAGATGAGTCTAAAAATAGAACCGAGGAAGATGTATTGAATGTTAAAGATAAAAAAAGGGGTAGATAAGCTTTACAAGCGTCATTGGCGGAATGAAACGTGATTTATACATAGTGTCCATAAAGTTTTGTGCATTTTTAAAAATTTATAACTTTATTTGCGATAGAAATAATTTGTAATCCTGAAGGATATATATATATATATATATATATATATATACTATAGTCATCCGCAGACTGATCTGTTTCGCTGTATTACAGCTCATCAGTACGGCTTAGACTCCGTTCGCTTCCTAACCCAGGATTGAAACCCGACCGAATCGGCGATTCTACCCCTCGGCCACGAGCGTCCGGTAGAAGGAGGCAGGCTTTTTAGCGCGTATAAACACGCCCAATAGCTAGAGTGCTCCAATTCATTATCGCATGAGTGATGCGTATATGCCGGAGTAGCTACTATTTATAAAGCCTTATATATATATATATATATATATATATATATATATATATATATATATATATAATTTGTAATCCTGAAGAGTATATATATATATATATATATATACATAACAAAGACGAGAAGAATTAATTTACATGGAAGTGAACTTGTATTTTATATATTAGGGTATGTGAGGAACAGGGAAGTTGTTTCTTTCGATGTGAGAAAGAAATGTAGAAAATTCTCACAAATTATCTCATTAAAACTAAGCAGAACGATAATTTTCTGACGGAAAGACTTCTCGTTCTAACAACCAGAGAGTTAAATTATGACAATAAAAAGATACAATTCAAAAGAGATAATAAAATATTTCCTTATGCAGAATACAAGTTTTTACCGAATAAAACAAAAAATTCTCATACATCTACCGAATTCTGCGAAATGGTGATTGTTAGGATCATCGAATTGGCTGGTTTGAATCATAGATTTCAAACTCAGTAAACATATTTGACAAAGCTGTTTTAAAATGAACTTCCCAATCAAGTTCTTAATTCTAATGGCCAGGTGTTCAGCACGTACAAGCTCGGGTTATTAACAAAAAAAGGATATTAGATTTGGACAGAAAGAACAGAATCATAATCAGAGGAAATTACAACAAATGAAAAATAGATAAATCAGAAAAAAAACTTAAAATTTCAATGAAAGCTTATTAGAAAAAGGAAAAAAAATATTTTTCTAACAAGATTTCCCGAATATTCAGGATTAATATTAAAATAACAGAAAGTCCCTGAAAATAAATAAGCTAAGCATGCAAAACATCATTGAAGAACAGAACACAAACCAAAAATAACTTGGAAATTAAGAAAAAAATCACCAAGTTACAGCATCTCCAAATGAGGCTTATATGGAGAAGAAAATAGTTGAATTATTTTCTTATAACAAGGTAAATTGCTAAACAAAAATCAGGAATAATTTCCTAATGCACACATGCAAACAAATTCCTATTACGCTTTCTACAACTAAATCATGACCAAAATGGCGGAATATAAATCAAAACATAAATCTATTAAACTTTATTACAAATACTAAAATTTAAAACTCAAGATACGAGGGTCATTCAATAAATAAGGCAAATTTTTCGGTATACGGACTTTTAATCCAGATAGAAGCTTACTTTTTTTTACCTTTACTTCTTTTTCAAGGGGATTTAATTTTTGTTTTTGCAAATTGAAAAGAAAAACTTTGAGAGTTTTGGAGATTAACAAAGATGACCGACCAAAAAGCATGCTCCAGGATTGAACAGAGGTCAGTTATCAAGTTTTTGGTTACTGAAGGGTGCAAACCAGTTGAAACTCATAGGAGAATGTCAACTGTGTATGGTGCCACATGTTTCAGCCAAAAAATGTCTACAACTGAACTAAATTGTTTAAAGAAGGACGGAGCAGTGTTGAGAATGAAGACAGGCCTGGGAGGCCTACAGGAGGGTGACAGTGAATGAGATTGCAAGGACTTTGAGCCTATCTGTTGGGACAGTACACAAAATTGTCCATGATGACCTTGCCTACTCGAAGGCCTCACACAGCAGCCCAAACGGTGCAGACCATCAACGAGGTGGTCTTGGAACTGCTCCCTCAACCCCCTTACAGCCCAGACCTTGCTCCTTCAGACTTTCACCTGTTTGGTCTCTTGAATGCGTTCACGAGAGGCACGAAGTTTGAAAGTGACGATGAAGTGAAAAGTGCTGTGAGCGATTGGCTGAGACATCAGTCCAAAGATTTTTACGCTGAGGGAATACGGAAGCTTGTGCACAGATGGGAAAAGTGTGTGACACTGCTGGGAGACTACGTTGAAAAAAAAAAGTAAGCTTCTATCTGTATTAGAAATCCTTATACCAAAAAATTCACCTTATTTATTGAATGACTCTTGTAATTGCATAAAATATATTTATACAAAACAAATAAATAAAAATAATATAGGAATGAATAAAAATAATTAATAATTGAAAATATATGAATTAGCAATCTAGAAGTTAAAACTCTAAATGAAAATAATCTATTTGCATAGGCACATCTCCAAACCACCCAACCAGCATAAATAAGCAATCAAAAGGTGATGATCTGAAATAAATCTATGCATTGGCTCTAAACAAAAGAACTAGGTTTCCTTCTCCCCGTCACTACCTTTAATCCTGCACATATTCATTTGCACATAGACTGCACACTAAACAAGGAGCGGCACCACTGGTTTCCAAACATTGCATTAAGACATGATTCCTATGTCCGTACACTATGTAATAACACATGCTCTAACTCAGTAAATATAGCAAGTTTTAAACAATATATATATATATATATATATGTGTGTGTGTGTGTGTGTGTGTGTGTGTGTGTGTGTGTGTGTTTAACCGGACTGATGATCTGTGATACAGTGAAACAGATCTGTCTGCGGATGACTATTTACGCTCTCACACCCTGATTGAGCACGCTGGAAGAATGGTAGACTTTGAAAAAACAGTAGCTTCTCTAGCATCTACGCATCGTTCATTCAGTAATGAATTAGAGCACTCTGACTACTGGCGTATGATACATCATACGCTAAAAGTCTGCCTTCTTCTACCGAACGCTCATAGCCCAGAGGTAGAATCACCGACTGACGCCAATTCGGTCGGGTTTCGATCCTAGGTTAAAAAGCAATCGGGTGTCTAACCGTACTGATGAGCTGTGATATAGCGAAACAGATCTGTCTGTGGATGACTATATATATATATATATATATATGTGTGTGTGTGTGTGTGTGTGTGTGTGTGTGTGTATTTAATTCTTCTTCCTTCTTTAACGAGGTCATGCTAAATCCGAAAACACGTCGGTGACGCGCAGATAAACGACTAAACCATCGTTTATTGAACATCAGAAACACAAGACTGGCCACAATGAAAATAAAACTATTATTTTTACCGATTCACACTTGCATAAAAGTGGCTGGTAAGCAATAATTCCATTTCATTTGACGAATTTGTGAAATTAAGTACAACAAACATGATAAGAATTAAATAGCTGTGAATTAGTTGAGCATTTGTAAATTCTGTAATACCTAAGTACATTTTTTAATTTGAAATCGCAATCCTCAAAGCTGTGTTTGTGTGTATCAGTCCAAGTAAAGCCACCCCCCCCCCCAATGAACATTTGACTCAACTTCTTACCTTTATTCATTCTCTGTTTTTTCTCCAAAGAGACGAGCCGCGTAATTAGATTTTCTTTGTATCTATGTCTCTTGACACAATCACGCCCAGCAAATCTATCATTCTGTTCCCCTTGAAACATTTACTTTAATATTTATATATATATATCAGAATAATGGTGAGCAGATGTATAACAAGATGGAAAATATCTTCAGAAATAACAACAGAGTTATTGTCTAGTTTATTTACACTATCAAATAATCTCTTTTTGCGGAGATATATTAATAAAGCATGATCCGTATATCGGAAAGACATTAATTATTTCCGGAAAATATTTTAGAAGGGAAATTTTCTAGAAATCCCATGAATAAATTAAGGTGAACTCGATTACAAGGAACGACCAAAGTTTTGAGTGTAAATTTTTTGTAAAATAACCATCTTATGTTCACATAATCTTTTATTTAAATTCTAAGATGTCTTACCAATGTTTCTCATGGTACAGTTGTTTTTGTAATTTCCTGCTACAGGTTTAATGTTATTTTGTTTTATGTTAATTAAATCTCTCGTCTTTTTTTTTTTATTAAGATTTGATAAATTATTTTCAGTTGTAATCATTATCAATTTGGTAGATTGAATTATGTATCTAGTTTTATCAAATTTATTTCCTTTTTACTTTTGTAAACTTTCCTCTTTGCATTATATAAAATAATTAGAATATTAGAAAAGTTTCAAAATATTTTCAATCTATTTTTCTTCATGTAAATACTGAGGACTTTAAACACTCTTTAATAGAAACCTATAATTATGCCGAATTTTATTATTTTGTTATAATGCTGATGTTTATGGTAATATTAACAATTTCTTTATAAGGTAACATTACGCTTTCAATGACAGAGCAGTGTTGCTTTCGGTTAAAATTTATAAAACATTTTCTCTTCTTTTAAGAGAAAATAGATTTTTTAAGAGTTTTCCAGAAGATAGGTTTCTGAAGTCCATTAGCAGCAATTGGATATTCAAGAACTGATGAAGGTTTCCTCCCAAGACTTTTGTTTGAAGTAATGTGGAATGTCAGCATCTTAATCATGTTATTATTCTCTCTTCGAGATGCTGTGATATGTATTTTAGCTGTTACTGCTGTTGAAAGTCCTCAAATAATGGGATTTACGTTATCTGATGTGGTTTGTTTGGGATTCTGTAGCGTCAATCTAGGAGGTCCGAAGAAAAATTGTGTTTGTTAAGACCTGCACACTTCACTCACTCGAATCCATTTTTAGCTTTTGATCTGAGAAAGAAGGTCTATGCAGCTGACAGTTTAGATATTTCAAAAAAAAAAAAAGTAGGAGTGTAAGACCGAAAAGAGAGCCTTCGGGTATATAGACATGAACTTCAGAAGACTAGTCATTCAAACCTATTTTCATGAACCTACCCGAGGAAAAGAATTGCTGATCGCGTAAACTATTCAAAAGATGCTATATCTGGAGAGTTTGTGAAAACAAGCCCCTATGCTTTTTAAAGAAATGTCTACGTCAAACGCTCTGAAAACAACGTTAGCATCGAACAGCTTCGTGGATTCTGTGGGTGATGACAGTTAAAACATAATCAGTTTGTCAATCAAGAGTTTACTTTGGTAAGGTAATTTCTTACCCCCTTGTTGAAAACAGACTCGACACAAATATTTTGCTAATGACGTTAAGAAGGCTGATGGAGGGATATTATGACAGGGATGAACCCTCATCAGCATTCTTGAAAATAGGGTATTCAGCTGACACCTTTTATAGATGAGACAGGATTGAAAATAATTCTAGGTGAAGGTTATGTGCCACAAAAAGAATTTTTATCTAGACAAATAGTCTTCATAGAATCAAGTATTTTTGATGAGTCCAGAAACCTTCCGGGCCGAAATAGTTAAGTGAATATTTTTGCTCCTTGAGATAAGGGTTTATTCAAGTAGAGGATGCCGTTGGTAGACTGGCCTGGAGTTTGAAGTAAAGATTATTTCAAAGAGTTTAACATTGTCTGATGAGGAAGAAATAACCTCAGGACGTTTAATACTAATCGGCACAGATGTTTTGCTTTTGCCAAGTATTCTTTTAAATTATTCTTCAGAAATGATGGAAACCAAGTCATTCGTTGTTAGTTTTAGCTTGGACTAATTGGGTTAGGGTTAGATTAGCATTTTCTAGAAGAAGTCTTTTGCAACGATAACGGGCGGTTCTGAATGAGTTTCGATACATTTACATCTGTGATAAACATAGACATGGACATGATTAATGTTGGGTATCACCCCTTTTTGGATACAAGAATGGACTCGCCTGATGTGTACATGTTATCCTGCCTATACAGAGAACAGTAGTTGTAAAAACCAGCTGGCATTTGCCTCTGTTGCTAAGACTATGACACTGTCAGCTCTCTGCCTTCGGCTAGAGGGAGCTGTCTGCTTCCGAACAAAGAGCAATAACCCAGTCGTGGTTCCGCCGAAGGGTAGAAGCACGACTGGGCAAAAATAGACAGGTATTTTTTGGCCGGGCCATATAGCCCGGAAATCCCACTCATAAACTGACCATGTGTCACATGTTGCCCTTACTGGGAGGGACAATTAAATAATGTTGTAAAAACCTGCTGGCATTTGCCTCTGCTGCTAAGACTATGACACTGTCAGCTCTCTGCCTTCGGGTAGAGGGCGCTCTCTGCTTCCGAGCAGAGAGCACTAACCCAGTCGTGGTTCCACCGAAGGGTAGAATCACGACTGGGGAAAAATAGACAGACATTTTTTGGCTTGGCTATATGACCGGGAAGACCCACAATAAATAGACCTTGTGTCATATCTAGCCTTGCGTGGGAAGGTTGGTAAATACCGTTGTAAAGAGTAGTTGTAGAGTTGTACACTCTCTTAGTTGGTCAGTAAGTTGGTGCACAGCAAGTTCGAGTCGTTTGGATATTGACTCATTACCCGAACATACCTTTTCTTTACAAGATTGTATATATTGATTCCTACTAACGATATTCTTAGTATTCCTGAATTGACTAACTCGTGTTCCAGTTTGTATATTTTTGTTCAATATAACTTACATTTTCTTTCTTCATATCTGCTTTTGTCTCAACCAGAATCCACAACAGTTAAGATGGGTGTTGGCTGCAGCAGCGCATTTAGAATGTCTTTTGCGGTCTAGAAAATGATAAAAGTTTTAATACCGGAAAAGATTCACTTAAATATGTGAGAGGTTATTCCGAACGTTCTACTTTTGAAGAAGGCTGAGAAGAGAGTTTCAGCAATGAAAAATTTAAAACTATTCAAGTCAGTTTTAAGGTATTGAAAACCTGCTAAATAGAATGGGGCGTCAAAAGATTCTTTTTGTGATGATGATAACAACCAACAACAAATAATACGGTAATCAATAATATATCATGAGAAAAGACGTTAATAAACAACGCTATAAAATAGTCAAAAAATTGCATTCAGTTCTACAGTTATTCCTTAGTACCAAGAAAAATTCGAAACATAACCGTTACCGCCTTCCCTATAAACGTTACAACAGACCTACATATAATGCAGCATTTACCAGTTTGTATAAATAGGCGAGTCAAAATACATCAGTCATCGCCGGAAGATTGTGTTTAAGCATGAACCAGACGGTCGCCGCCAGGTGTTCATCAAGAAAACCGTTGTCATGTATCTACTTACCACAGCAAAGACGTGCGTTAAACAAAATATTGATGTGCAGTGTGATTGTCAAAACAATATTTAAAATGAAATAGCATTTTGCATTCAAACGCACGTGAGAAGCTTGATCAGCAACTTTGTAGTCAACATCATGTATACCAGAGAACTAAAATAAAAAATATACAATGCTTGTGTACTCACCTCCCTGCTTTATGACATACAGGGATGACCTAAAGCATCTTAAGACTTAGTCTGTCATATTCAATGAAACTGGTTTCAAAATGAATTGACTGCCTACAAATCTAAATATATATGTCTTTCTCAAAGTGAGTTTGTCAATTCTTGCTTAGTGGGTATCATTCTTGTGTTACATATTCGTTAGACGATATTTTCGAGAATCATGACATTTTTGACAATGAAATGTATTTGCGCTTTGTGACATATTTTGAAATTTGAATAAAATGTATTTTGTTGAAAACGGTCGGCTAGGTGTGCTGAAAAAGGAAAACATTCTCGCATTTAGATTTTTATTTTGTCTAGCGAGGTCAGAGGTCCATGTCCCACATTTAATTTTGTACCGGAAAATAGCTGTCAATGGCGCGGAAATGACGTCAAGCTGACAGAAAATCTTTAGTAGTACTTTTGATTTTGATTTTGAAGGACCTGGATAGAACCGCTGAAGCGTACATTTCAATAAAATCGGGGTCTTCCCGATGCAAGGGTTCTGACAACTCTGACCAAACAACCCCCTAACCCATTGCATATCACCAAAGATGTCTTTGTATGAAAAAGTAAAATTGATTATATTTTATATTTTATTTACATTTGGGACTGGTTGTATTATTTTAGAGAGAGGCGTTTGTTGCAGGTTGTATTTGTTGTTGCTGGCGACGATGAAGAAAGGACAAAGATGATTAAGAAAAAGATTATGAAATCTTTATGTGAAACTGATTTTTGTGGAGAAGTCTAGTTCAGTGGTCCCCAGCAAAGTCATTTATGATTTGAAAAGTTCAATCATCGCCACAATTTTTTTGCAGATTTTGAAGTTTAATAATCGTCCCAAAAAATTGAGAATAATCGCCGTAGCGGTCCCAGTAAAAGCCACGGAATTTATGCAGTTTAATTTTCGCCATCTGTCGTCGATCCCGGAATTGCAACATTCGTCGTTTTTACCAACACCTCTGATCAGACACCATGAACTCAGAATTGCAGCCTTCTATTTTCCAACATTGTGTTAGAAACAGAATTATTATCCTCATCGCTATTGTAGTGAGAGAGTCCCGAATCGACAGCAATATTGCTTCAGAAGAATTATTGTCGAACCTGATATATAACACTTGATTTTGGAAAGTGCTCTAAAACTAAAATATACGCTCCTATGACGCATTCACAAGTGACACTGAAATTTCACAGTGCAGCAAAGAGCTATGTCGATCGATGTAACATTACAAGTTTAATGTTACTTATTAAATCTTGTTTTCTTGATTTTCTATACTTTTGCTGAGAGGTAAAATATTCTTTTTAGAAACTGAATTTAGTTCCTAAATAGTTTATTTAATTGTCTTGCTGGCCAATCTTACATCTTCATATTGTATTATGCAACAGGTATTCTAGAGGTGTGCAAATGTTGTCAGAGATATCCAGGAAAATAATAGTTTCTGGTTGATGATTAAAATAGGGGAAGCAGCCATAACTTAGCTAACTATACTCTTATTCTTTATGTATCTATCTATTCATGTATATCTCTCTGTATGTATATATATATATATATATATATATATATATATATATATATATATATATGTATATGCTATGTCGCGCATGGATAGGTGCCCGTGCAAACGCTTTCGGTGGGCAACCTTAGGTCACACTTTGCTGCAGCCCGCGCCAGTTCCCTTCCAGCGCATGTTGTAGTTAATGACCGCCTGCCTCCTCTACTCGAAGTCTCTCCTTACCAAGAAAATTTAATATGAACAATCATATCTCAAAAAATCTAAACCAGTCAAACTTAAATCACCTAAACCTCTTAACATTTCTTTTACTAACATCCGGGGTATTCGTACTAACTTTTGTAGTGTAGAATCGTTCCTCCATGAAAAGTCTCCTGACATCCCAGCGCTATGTGAAACTAATCTCAACCCCTCAATTCCCTCCTCTGACTTCTCGATCCCTGGCCATCTTCCCCTCTTAAGGAAGGATTCTATTGTCTATATACATGGGCTGGGGGTCTACGTTAGTGAACATCTCCCTCTAGCTAGGATGACATCTCTTGAATCCTCTGACTACACATATATATATCTCCGTATGTCACTTCTCAGTTCGGTTAGCGGTTTTTTCTTTAAGTACCGTTCTCCCTCCTCTCCCGACTGCTCACTGCTAGACAGCAGTGAGCAGTCAGGAGAGGAGGGAGAACAATCTAACAATATAGATAAGGCTACTTCCTCCCACTCATTTGCTAATATATTTGTGTTCGGAGATCTTAACACCAATCATGCCAAGTGGCTAAAAGACCCTGTCACTGATTCAGCTGGCATTCACGCCATGAACGTTGTTATTTCTCAATCTCTTACGCAAGTGGTGGATTTCCCCACACGCTTTCCCAGCATCCCTTCAGGTCACGCTTCTCCACTAGATCTACGCCTCACCTCTGTACCTGACTTCTGCCAAGTCTCGCAGCTTTGCCCTCTAGGCAACTCCGATCATGCTGTTGTCTCTCTCAATATATCTTACTACTCTCATTCCCCACAGGAGCCTCCTACCTACAGGATCTCCTACTGCTACCAAAGAGCTGACCGGGACGCGTTTCGCGATTTCCTATACGACGTCCCTTGGGGAAACGTGTTCAGTCTCCCAGTTGATGACTGCGACTCTGAGATTACTTCCAGGGTGAAAGCTGGCATTGATGCCTTCATGCCGATCAGGAAGTTACGTCTTAAACCTCATTCCTTCCCCTGGTTCTCTCCTGCCTGTTCTGCCGCCACTGCCCAAAGGAACCACTACTTCCGGCTATTTCGCAGACATGCATCTGACCACAATAGGCGCCTATTTGCTTCTGCTCGTAATGAGTGCAAGAGGATCCTGAATGACGCCAAGCGGTTGTTTGTTGAGAGAATGAGGCAGCGCATAGCTGACCGCAAGTTTGGCCCCAAGAACTATTGGCGTTTGTGCAAACGTCTGCTGAACAACAGCAAATCCTCCATCCCTCTCTTAATCAATGAATTTTAGGTCCTCACAGCATCAGCGGACAAGGCCCAGTGCTTTGCTCGCAGATTATCATCCAACACCACATCTGACTCGTCTGGAGTACCCCCAACCGACTTTCTCATAGCACTGACGCTAACCTGAAAGATGTTTACATTACCCCCGTCTCTGGCATCTAAGATAACCCCCCTAAGGCGAGCGGAGGTGATGGAATCCCGGTCATTGTTCTTAAGAAATGTGCCCCTGAACTCTCCTCTGTCCTCTCTAAACTCTATAATTACTGCCTTTCTGCTTCCTATTTTCCTGCATGCTGGAATTCCTTGTCTGTGGTTCCTGTATTTAAGAACTCGGGGGAACCCTCGGACCCATCCAACTATCGCTTTATCAGCCTTCTACCAATTTTCGGTAAATTGTTCGAGGCCATTATCAATGCCGAAATAGTTTAACATTTTACTGCCCATAAATTAATCTGAGACAGAGGGTACGGCTTCCGCTTCGTCAGGTCCACGGCTGATATGCTAGCGACCATCACGGAGTAAATATACCAGACCCTTGATAAGTCCGACGAGGCTTGCACTTTTGCTCTAGACATCTCGTCTTGAATGGGCATGCCTCCGTATCTTACTGCACAAACGCTGATGTCCCTCAGGGCACTATCCTAGGCCTGACGCTCTTCCTTATTTTCATAAATGATCTCCCAGACGTGATCAAGTCCCAAGCAGGCATCTATGCAGATGACACCACAATTTACTCCCACATCAGTAAGAAATCCGGCGAGGAGGACAAACATAACCTCGCTGCTGATCTTGAGAGGGATCTACACTCAGTGGTGGACTGGGAAAAGAAGCGGCGTGTAAATTTCAATGCATCTAAAACGAAACTGCTATATGTCAATCATCACAGGCAACCTCTCCTCCCTCCCATAAGCACAGACCAAGCTAGTCTCCCTGGGAGCAATATACTGCACCTCCTCAGCTTTACACTATCTTCCAATCTCAAGTGGAACTATTACATTGAGTCAGTAACTAAATCCAACACTAGAAAGGTTGGGTCACTGTGTCGGGCTAGGAATTGTTTTCCGCCTGAATCCATCTTGCACATATAGAACTCAACCATCCGTCCGTGCATAGAATACTGCTATTATATATGGTCAAACGCCCTCTCTGTTCTTCTCAGTGTTCTCGAGAGGCTCCAAAGGAGAATCAGTAATGTGATAGGTACCGACGGCGGCTCGACTCCAGCCACTTTCTCACCTGCGGGATGTGGCTTCCCTCTGTCTCTTCTATAAATATTTTCATAGCTTCTGCTCCGACGAACTTAAATCACTGTTGCCCCTGCCACATAAGTTTACTCATGCAATAAGACTGGCCACTGGGTCCCACCCATTCACAGTTAGATCAACCAAATGCAACCGACAATTCTACTCCATCAGTTTCTTTTCTCGCACTTCCCACCTGTGAAACTCTCTTCCATATTCTTGCTTTTCTGACAGCTACACCCTCCAGGAATTTAAATGCAATGTCAATACCCATCTGTTATCCACTTGACTCCGGTTCTTTCTACAACACCCTGTATATCGTTTCCTTTCTCTCTACCTTTGCAACTGTCATCACACCTGTATTCCCATCCTTCTCTTGCTCCTTTCTCGGACACCCCCTGTAACTGGTTCGTCCTTTTCTTTACTCTCCTCTTGTCTAATCTTTTTCTCATGTAGCTCCCCTGCGCATCAGTGGCGTTACCGCTTTGCTTGGGTTGAAACGATTGATATATATATATATATATATATAATCATCCGGAGACATATCTGTTTCGCTGTATCACAGCTCATCAGTACGGTTAGACATCCGAATGCTTTTTATCCAGGATTGAAACCCCACCGAAAGTCGGCGATTCTACCTCTGAGCTATGGCCGCTCGGTAGAAGGAAGCAGATGAGATACTGCAGTTGTTCATTGTAAAACTTTTCAAAGTGCCGAATGTGTAAACTAAGGATGAGACTTCAGATTCCTCTCTAACCGCACACTGAAGGTGGTATTAAACGGACATGCCTCCCAGAACTACCCTACAAACGCGGGTGTCCCCCAAGGCTCTATCCTAGGTCCTACGCTCTTTCTAATCTATATCAATGATCTCCCCGATGCCATAAGATCACAAGTAGGCATGTGCGCCGATGATACCACAGTTTACTCTTGCCTCGATCAAAAATCTGGTGTTGGTGACAAGGCGAACATCGCTGCCGAGCTTGAGAAGGACCTCCAATGCGAAGAATCTGTAATGTGATTGATACCGACTTGGCTGACCGCCTGCAGTATCTCTCTCACCGACGTTACGTGGCTTCCCTGTGCCTCTTCTATAAATACTTTCATGGCTTCTGCTCTGACTAACTTAAATCACTGGTGCCCCCTAGATGTGAATTTGCACGAGATACTAGATTGGCAACTAGGTCCACCCTTATACAGTGAAAACGATGAAGTGTAACCGCAATTTCTACTCCAACAGCTTCTTTCCTCGCACTTCCCGCCTGTGGAATTCACTACCGCATGCTTGCTTCCACGACGGCTACAACCCCCAGGAGTTTAAATGTAAGGTCAATAGACACCTCCTAACACACTAACTCACACCCACTCTCTCCAACTCTCTCCCTATGTACATCCTAAGTCGTCTACCACCCTCCTTCTGACATTTCCCATACCCAATCGCTCTATGTAACCCCCTGCGCTATAGTGGCAGTGGAATGCCTTGCTTGGGGTGACACGATTAAAAAAAATCCTAGTGCAACACCCAGACTGCAATACAACAGACTCGTTGATGATCTCAAACTGCAGGGAAAATACATGGACAGTGTGGAACAAATATACGAGGGAAAATTTGAAAACGGAGACTCAAAATGGGTGGCACTAAAGGAAACGTTAGTGCCAACAGCAAACTACATCATCCCAAAGGAAACAAAGAAAAAAAAATGAGTGGATCACAGATAAGATTCTTGACATGATGCAAAAGAGACAGAAAGCAATTCCAAGACATGGAACGGAATACAGGAAACTACACAAGGAAATAAGGAGCAAATGCAAACAGGCTAAAGAGGAATGGCTCAAAGATAAATGTGAAGAAATAGAAATATTAAAGACGACTAATAAAGAAGACATGCATGAAAAATAAGAAAACTGACATCACAAAAGACATGCTCGTCAAGATGATGTATAAAATCCTAGAATGGAACGCTTATATTAAACAAAGTGGAAATATTCAGCGGTAGGAAGAATATATAGGAGATATATAGAAGAGCAAGAGAGAGCAACCAGTAATACACAGAAACGCCGAAGGGCCAGAAATATTCAAATCTGAAGTGGAAGCTGCAATGACCAAACTGAATAAAAACAAAGCAGCAAGACCAGACGGCATTGTAATAGAGATGCTGGTAGCCTTAGACGATTTCGGCTTGGGCAAAACCACAGAAATAATAAATGTAATCTACAATAGCGGCGATATCCTGGAAGACCTAAGCAGATTGATTTTCATAGCACTGCCTAAGAAACAAGGTGCAAACGAATGTGAACTCCACCGAACAATCAGCTTAATGAGCCGCATAACAAAACTCATCATGCGAATCCTGATGAATAGAGCGCGAAGCAGAATCAGGCCGAAAATAGTACAAGAACAGTGCGGTTTTGTCAAGGAACAAAAAACACGATATTTATGCTTAGAATTTTATCAGAAACGGCAATACAAAATGTAGAAAGACGTGTACCTGTGTTTCATAAACGACGCAAAGTCATTCAACAAAGTGTGCCACAAAGACCTGATAGAGACGCTCGGTAACCTTGACATATTCGGGAAAGACTTTTGAGCAATCAAGAACCTGTAGTATTGGCAGCAAACTGCCTGCATACGAACAGGAAACGAATTCAGCAGATATACAAAGATAGAAAGAGTTGTAGGACATGTAGGAGTCTTCTAACCAGATCTATTCAATCTTTACCGCAAGACTATTCTGAGAGCTCTAGAATTTCTGCCAGAATTCTTCGTTGGCGGCCACAATCTGAACAGATACGCAGATGATACAATGCTAATAGCAGACAGGGAAAGGAAATTGCAAGAACTTCTACAAAAAAGTAGTTAAAAAAGCAGAAAGAAAGAACTACACATAAACTTCAAGAAAACAGAATGCATGGTCATCAGTAAAACGAGAAGCCTAAAATGCCAATTACAAGTCGGGGATACTAGAATCAAACAGGTGCAAGAATTTAAATGCTTGGGAAGTGTTCTAAGAGAGGACAGAATATGCGACACTAAGATCCGAAGGCGAATTGGAATGGCCAAGGATGCATTCCAGAAGCTAAGCAGAATATTAAGAGACAGAACAATTTCGCTGGAAACAAAGAAGAGAGTACTGGATTATTATGTGAGCTTGTTCTTTAATATGTCAGCGAATGTTGGACAATCTCAATAAAGATGAAAGAAATACTTGGAGCAACCTAAATGCGGTTCTACAGAAGGATACTGAGGATACCATGGACCAAACATGGGAGTAACGACGACGTCGTTTTGAAGAAGATGGTCACGAAAAGGAGACTAATATTTAACATCAGAAAAAAGCTGAAGTTTCTGGGACATGTAGTGAGGAAGGAGGGTTTGGAAAATCTAATGCTCACAGGACGGATAGAGGGAAGGAGAAACAAGGGAAAGCAACACGTGACATACTTGATGGACTTGAGCAGATGGATAGTGGAGGGGTTTTGAGTGGGATAACAGGAAAGAGCTACAAGGGGTAGGGAGATGTGGAGGGCCATAATTGCCTACATCTTGAAGGGTCACGGCACACAGAAGAAATATCGTTTAAATTTATTTTAAAGAAAAGGAAATCGTAAAAAACCTTAAAGAATTTGTTAAATAAGCAAATATATTAAATATTTTTTGAGAGGAAGAACGACAGAAAATTTGTCGTGTGTGTGTGTGTGTGTGTGTGTGTGTGTGTGTGTGTGTGTGTGTGTGTGTGTGTGTGTGTGTGTGTGTGTGTAATGATGTGGAAGGAAAAAGAACCTTAAAGTAAACTGATTGAAATTCTTATTTCCCTGAACAAATCCAGCTAATAAATTTCTCCACACCCCGTGACAAGAGTGCATCACCAATTCGTTTCCGCTGAAGCTTCCCGACCCCCCGCCCTATTTCAAACGAACCAATTTTCTTAACGGCATTCATTATCCCTAACGCGGTTCTTTCTAGAAAAAAACAAAAAATAAAATAAAATAAACAACGGAACTTGAAAATTCTGCAACTTATCCGAACAGATGGTAAAAATTTGGGATTAAAATTGCAAATAAAATTTTAGCTTTGCTTTCAAAAGCATTAATTAGCACAAGTTCCCAAATATTTGGGGGTCAAACTTTAAAATTTCTTCCTTTTTTTTTCACTTTATCTCTATTTTTGCCTCAAATAAGTCAAACTTATTAGCGTTGATAAAAAAAATCCAATTTCTTATGCTTCTTAAAGACAGTGAGTATTAGGCCCCTTCAACCATAGGTGTGAAGCAAGTTCAAAGAAACAAACACATAGACTCAGTACTCGGCACCTGTACAAGAAACAGCTGTTCCCTAGTAACCCATGTTTCATTTGCTCTGAATCCATTATATGACTTCCCCATCTCACGAAGTATGTACCTTGTCATATTTCTATCATGTCCTTTGAAATTTCCAAACTTTTAAAATGCCTTAACCCTAAAAAAAAAAGCTACCAGGACTAAGCAAAATCCGGTGGCTGTTCTTAAGAACATTTTCCCAGAGTTATCTTCAATTTTGTCGAAATTGTTTAAATGTTGCCTGAAGAATAAATCCTTCCCAAGGCTATGAAAGCTGTTTGCTCTTTGCCCTGTCTTCAATAATGCGAGTGAGCGCCTATTAAATCACAATATCGGCTCACCAGCAAATTCTTTGAAGCTATCACCAACAAAAAGGGTGTTGATCACCTCGAAAGGGAAAACCTCGTGAGCGACAGTGTGGATTTCGCTCTGCTACATTCACTTTTAATATCTTAACTATCATTATTCATAGAATCAGTGAAGCAACAGACAATAAATAATTCACAAAAACGATCACCTTCGATATATCGAAGGCCTTTGTCAGTGTGTGACGGGCATGGTTTCTGCACAAACTCTGTGGCTATGGAATCTCCCGAAGATATTTCTCAATTTTCTTAACAATTAGGTAACTGAAGGTCGATGTTAAGGTTTGCTTGTCGGTCCTACCCTTTTCTGTTTTGTATTAACGATCTACCTAAGACCATACTCTGATCTTTCGTGAGTATTTATGCAGGTGATACTACGGTATAGGGGTGCACTTCTAAAAATCTAAATGACCAAAGCCTGGAAGCTGATCACTTCTTTGATCAAGCTCTTACAGTTCAATGGGGGAATAACTGCTTGCAACATTTTATACCTTAAAAACCAAACTAGTAACATTTTTCACCACCGAGCGGATCCTGAATTTGCGTCTATCGTGATGAATGGACTTTCTCTAAATTAGGTTCCTTGTCTTGAATGACACTTCAAAAAACAAATGAAATTCGTATATACAATCCATCGCTAAAGATGGGAGGAAATGATCGGTTAATTGTACCCTGCCCGACTCCCTGTTGTACGAGAGTCAGATCAAACTGAAAACCACCCACAAGTCAGCTACATCGGGATTGAAGCTAACCAGTCCTCATCTTCCAGTTTTTATAGATTATAAAAGCATCTACGCGGACTTGTGGGTGATTGATTGTTTCTCCTTCTCCCCATAAAACCTCTTTCCTACAGAGGAACTGTCTCGAATATCTCGTTGCTCTATCATTATTCCCATGGCAAATGCACTGACGAGCGATATTCCTTAGTTCCACTAGTTCCGAATTTCACAGTAAAAACCCACCATGCCACGTACCATTCACTGGTACCATCCCAGTTCCATTTGTGATTTCATTTGAAAGATGGAACTTCAAATTCGGACAGATTCTTTCCAAAGTCGTTGCTTTGTGGAACAGACTCCCGAGTGGATGCTTCCCTGATAACTACAATCCTAACCTCTTCAAGTGTAGATTCGACCTTTATCTTTCCCACATACCCTCATAAACTGCTTTTCTAATATTTGAATCTTACTGCTCATACAACAACCTCCTCTACTTTGAGTGCCTCTTGGATTGTGCATTAGGGGAAAATTACTATATATATATATATTATTTATTTTCATTAGTAAACGAGATATTTCGTGATTCAGGTTTCTACCGTTCGGCGTCTTCAGGCGATTTACAGGAGCAAGTAAAAATTCTTTATATATTTAATATGCTTCATATATAGCTTCATCAAAATGTTTTGGGGATTAAATTCATATTTACACCTTATTTATATATATATATATATATATATATATATATATATATATATATATGTGTGTGTGTGTGTGTGTGTGTGTGTGTGTGTGTGTGTGCGCGCGCGCGCACAAGGAGTGCCAAAAGTTTGAGGAAATGACGTAGAAGGAATTCAACAATACTTTTTGGTGGGGGTAAATATTTGATCAGATTTTTAGCAATGAGTCAAACTTTTCAGCAACTCCTTTTGTTCCGAGGACAAAAACCCAGATGAGTAGATTCTGTACCATGACAATGCTCCGCCACGTTATACGTTAAGAGTTCACAAGTTCCTTGCTTATAAATTTATTCCAAAAATGGGCCATTCACCAGACTTAGTCCTTTATGATTTTGATTATTTTCAAAATTGAAAAAATCGCTGAAATGACACAAATTTGCTGACAACTCCAAACATGCGACTTCTTTCTTGAATGTTATTGCGGAAAATGAGATCCATGAATGTTTGCAACAATTGTCGTTTGTTATGGGGAAACACACTTATTTTATAGTGAATAGACTCTCCCACCAAATTTAAGTAGGAGTAGTAAGAGGAATGTGGGTCAGTCGATGCTGGACGATAGTAGTCGACAGTTAGTCGAATACGAAAGATTATACTGCGTAATACATATTAGATCAAGTTCCTAACGTTTTGTACGTCGAACCTATCAGGACCGATTTTAGCACAAATACTAGCCTCCACAGCTAAAATAACTCCACAACATCGTTATAAATCCAGAATTTATTTTGGCAGCTGTAAAAAATATAAAAATAAATAAATTCTGAAAATAACTGCCGAAATAAATTCTAGATTTATAACCATTTAATTATATGTTGAGTTTTTTTTTAAAAAATCGTATTACTCTGGATAATATCCATTGAGCTCTCTAGTTTTATCTATTTAATATTTTATATAAGATTAAATTTTTTTGATTATCCTCTCCGTTTTTACGGGTTTGTCATTATTTTATCTCTCTGTATCTATAAATGTTTTATCTCCGATATTGCGCGCTCCTATTCTATAAATATAGTAAATATTAACAATATTTATATACTTATGTGTACGTGTGTATGATTTGCTAATTTAGTTCGCTAAATGTTAACAAGACTGAACATTTGTCATCTTTTGAAAAGACAGCAGGGTGTATGATTATTGACATTGTCTGGGAAAATGTTCTCTTTAAAATGCAAATATCAAATGACCAATCCCAGAATGTGTCCTTAATTCTTTATGACACACCCGAATATTTACTGGTTCTGTAAACAATTGTCTTTTCAGTAAATAAATATAGATTGTTAGCAACACATTGACAGTATCAAAAGATTTTCTCTGCTTTCTCTTTTATTTTATTTTATTTGTCATGAATGAAGAAATGTCAAGGCATATTTTTTGTTGGCTTGATGGTTGCCCTGTCGGAACGCACTAATGCATTAGAAAAAAGGCGTTAAGAAGGAAACAAAACAAGCCGCATTTTTACAGAATCTGTAATTTGATTCCTTTTTGGTGTGTTGCTTCTAGGCTGTAGTTCTGTGTGCAGACGACATAGAAAGTGCAGAAAGGATATGGATCACAAAATAGACCTCCCACATTACTCAACTCAAGAGGATGAAATTATGTAATTATCATTCGAGTGAACACAAACTGTGTTTGGTTACCTCAAAAAAGTATCAATATAAATGTCAAGTGCAAATAATTCCTCAATTAACAGAAGCCATTTTTTTCTTTACTGATTCTCATCTACAAATGCAAAACATGCATTTGGATTTGTGTCATATACAAAATAAAATATCGACATCTTTTCAGCCATCGTCAATATTCAAACAAAGGTTTAAGAAAGAATGGATTTCAAAGGATTTGTGAGTATATAACGCAATCAGCATCAATAACTTCAGTCACTTTTCCAGACGCAGTTGACTTCTCTTTTTATGGAGCTGCCATCTTATTTTGAACAAATACACAATAAAAGTGGGTGGTTTGCTATGCAGAAACAATTACCACACATTACACGAATTACTTCAATTTTCATAACTGCGCGCACAGTGCTTAAAAAAAACTTGTAACCTTTGAACACATCTAATGTTTATTAAATTACATTTATTTTTTATTTTTATAACCTCAGTCTCATCTTTTCAGTTTTCCTGGTTGCATTTTTTCTCGTTGTTCAACAATAATTCAAAAAAGTTCCGACAAAAATTTTACAAGTGTCCATGCTACATGATAAAAAAACAAGGTTTCTGACTTTTAAAGACAGACAGTATTAAAATGTCGTAATTGTTTCTGCATAGCAAACTGCCCACTTTTAAGATAAAATAAGATAAAATTCTGAATGAGGTCCTTATATTTATCTGTAACTCAATACAAAAGTAATTTTTTAACAAAAATAAGACCAAGCAACTAAGCAGTAGGTTGATTTGTGCCACATATTATTTGATTGCACGCTACTGAACTAACACAATTGCGAAATAAAGCAAGAACTTGTGTCAACGACTAAATTGGTTTTTCTTGTAAATAGATACACTAATGAGAATCATAAGACACGAAATAGCTTTTTAGCTACTTAACCAGTGGAGTGGGGGAGCAGCCTTTCGAGCAAAATTCAAAGCATCTTTCTTGTCTCAGCGGATGCACTACTCATACGGTTTCTTGGCAAACGGTTTCAAAAGTTGATACGCTTGCATAATCAGGATGAACAAGCCTGGAATCATTAATAGCGAAATAATTTACTTAGAATTAAAAATCGACCGTCTCTCTCTTTCTCTCATTATCTATCTATCTATCTATCTATCTATCTATCTATCTATCTATCTATCTATCCAAACAAACACTCACACATATACACAATAATTATATTTGTACTTCGTGGTAGAAGATGGCTATTATTTCATCTGAAGTAATTTACTTGAGTTATAGTAAGAAACAGTTACACATAATATCAGCCTCGTTTTCGTGTTTCTGCCTACCTAGGTCTAGAGACAGAAAATTATTAAGGAGCAGATAAATATAATCTCTCTCTCTCTCTCTCTTTATATATATATATATATATATATATATATATATATATATATATTATGTTTTAGAACATGTACATTATTTTTTAATATATATTAATTTTGCTTTTACCTCCCGAAGAAACGTTGGGCACCCAACGTTGAAACAAACATATGATTGTCGAGGATATATATTAAAAAATAATGTACATGTTCTAAAACATAATTTATAATAAATATTCACAGCTCTATATACATCATATATCGAGCACTGTTTTAAATTAATGTTTTGGACGGAAAAAATTATTTCTTCGTTCTGTACTCACTCGGATATATATATATATATATATATATATATATATATATATATATATATAGGTAGGTAGGTAGGTAGGTAGGTATTAGAAGGCTATCACAATGTGTTTAGTATAATAAAGGAAGATAAAGAATATATATATATATATATATATATATATATATATATATATATATATATATATTCTTTATCTTCCTATACTACTTTCTTTAAAAACAAAGAATTTATTAACAGTCTCTAGAGCTCTTTCGTCCAAAATCTCTTCAAGAGAAAATTGTTGGAATCATAAATCAAACGAAAAAACACCAAACGAAAATGAAGAGAAAAAAAAAGAAAAAAGAAAAGCTCGTTTTGTGTTTTTTCGTTTGATTTATGATTCCAACGATTTTCTCTTGAAGAGATTTTGGACGAAAGAGCTCTAGAGACTGTTAATAAATTCTTTGTTTTTAAAGTAGTGTACAAATTTTAAACCTCCAAAAATTTGTTTATATATATATATATATATATATATATATATATATATATATCAGCATGCAGTGTGGGTATAGAAGCATCCAAAGTAGTATCCTGTACATATAGTGGTAGGATAACTCTCTAAGAGAGCTCTAAATATATATGTATATAAATACCTATAGAGCAAATATAAGAAAAATTAAGGCAGACACGTTATTTCATGGTAAATCGGAAGTGTTGGCCTATTTCAGGGGAACCATCATCAGCTTCCGTCTTTATTGTACAAAGGATTTTACACGAACAATAAAGACGGAAGCTGGTGATGATTCGTCTGAAATAGGCCTAAACTTCCGATTTACCATGAAATAACGTGTCTGCCTTAATTTTTCATATATATATATATATATATATATATATATATATGTGTGTGTGTGTGTGTGTGTGTGTGTGTGTGTGTGTGTTAAGACAGCAAATTTTCTTTTAAATATGTCAGATTAAATAAATTTCAAACAATATGTTTGCTTATTTTTAATAAAATCCGTTCATACTCAACCGTTATATTTGTCAGCTGTAATATTTGAAGGAGGAAAAAATGTACAGTAATTTTTAGCAACACAGTTTTCCGGTTACATTCGTTACCATACTTCACACCTCTGAAGATGACCTTGGAAAGAGATGAAAGTACTTGGGTACCTTAAGAAATGAATGAACATAACGTCTGTCAACGTTACAGCTCATTTCTGACATCTTTTGATTGTAATACGCGAAAGATTATCCTTGAGTATGAACGGATTTTATAATAAAAAAAAAGCAAACATAATCTTAATCTGACATATATATATATATATATATATATATATATATATATATATAATTTCCTTTCCACCCGATTCTCTGTTTTAACTACTTAAAAGAGCCACCGCATCTGTACACTCTCTCTCTCTCTCTCTCTCTCTCTCTCTCTCTCTCTCTCTCTCTGCACAACCAACAGCAGCATTGCCTGATGATGAGAATCTATCTCGAAACATAGAAATTTCCGTGTCGCAATGTACAATTAATCATAATTATATATATATATATATATATATATATATAGAGAGAGAGAGAGAGAGAGAGAGAGAGAGAGAGAGATGGAGAGAGAGAATTGATGAAAGTTTGTCACTTAACTGATTGATGTTAACTTCATCATCCCGATTCCAGAGATTCGTAAAATAGTTTTAAGATATGCTATATTTATAGGTAGAAATTCTCAATATCAGAAATAAGGCGAATGTAAATTTAATACCCGGTACTGAGGTCAACACCGACTAGAGACAGTCTGTTTCATGCTTGAACGTAATCTTCAACCAGGCCATGTAGATTGTGTTCAACTAGGAAACAGTCTCCGCCTGGTGCCCACTTTTATATTTATTGTTACATACGATTCGTATAAGACTGAAACTTGTATCACCAACACGGCGTGTTTCACTAAAGAGCGCGGTATAATGAATCCCGCGCCCAGAATTGGAAGGCTGTCTCAAATCGCTTCGTTCTCAAATCGCTTTTAGATCCATCACCTTCCCGCCCAGTACGAAATGTTAACCTTTCAATTTATTATCTACGTTAAAAGTTTTAATAAAAAAAATATCGGAATCTTTTAAGGAAAATATGATATGAAAAAAGTAAACATGAAAATAATTATTTTATTGTTTAAAAATAATAACTATTAATACGTTGACTTATTTCGTCATAAATATACATTTTATGATAATCGCAGTTTATATTAATTGAATCAAGCAGAAAGGTCGTTAATACTTACACAAGTGCCCACGCCGAAATGGGATGCGATAGACGGTCGTGTATACACTCAGGTCAAGCACAAAATTGCTCTGAGCCACTGCAGCCGAAAACTTTTCGGTGGCGGTGCCTGAGCCGTGACCTCGCTATAAGGTTATATTATTGTTACTATTCAGGGGGTCATGCCTGGTCCCACAAACGTCGGTTGGGCTTACTCCTCCTCTGCAATCTCGGGTGTGTGTGTGTGTGTGTGTGTGTGTGTGTGTGTGTGTGTGTGTGTGTGTGTGTTCACTTATTCCTATTTCGATGTTGTATTCTAATAAGTGTTCTCCAAAATCTGTTTGAGGGATCTTCGTCGTATTTGGTCAAGGCTTTCAGCTTAGAATAAATAACGCAAAAGTACCGAACCTCAAAGAAATATCAATGAATTCCAATTGATCACATTTTCAGCTTCGGCAAAACGAACGCTTTTGAAATAAGAAACACAATTGCGCGTAAAATAACATTAAAACAAATATTTCTTTGTTACTAAAGCAATTTTTCGCTTTCGCTTATAAACAGAATATCTACTTAAATACGAGTATCGATCAAAAATAATGTTCAAACAAATAATTTCATATATATACACTCACTCTATACTAACATACCTGTGAAAAAATGTCTAAACATTCTTAGAAACCATCTTAAAAATCCAAAGTAAAACCCCCTATATATATAAAAAATCATAAAAATAAGTACATTAATCACTAACCATTGTTATTTCTCTTTTAACAACACGTTTTATAAACAAAAATTTTGCTATTGATGTGTTTGCTTGTCTATTTCTAGAATTCTTAGAATCCCGTTCATTTAAATATATTATTCCTAACAATTCTATTTACTTAAATGACGTCCTATTATTTTACCCCCATGACACCAACCTATTAAACTTAGCAACAAAACTCAATAAAGTAGAACCAACCAACGGATTCACACATGAACTTGAAACTAACAATTCTTGACCTTTCCTTGATATCTTGATAATACGTAAAAATGTTAAATTAGATTTTAAGGTTACCGTAAACCTACCAACAAAAACGATCTTATTAATTTCTATTTCCACCACAACCAAAGAATTAAATCTGGTTTAATTATAAGTTTCTACCTTAGGGCCCTCAAAATATGCAGCCCTAATTATTTATCTGGAGAGAGATATATTTCAAACATTTCAAGTTCTCCACTACCTACATTATTTCATTCTCAATGCCAAAAAACATGCTTATAAAATACACAAAACCAAAAGAAAACAAATACCACCCAAAATCACAGAAATTTCATAATACGGTCGGATTATTCCAACAACTTTTCATATGAACTCTCCAACAAATTAACTATCCCAAATACCAGAATTGTTACCACCTCCAAAACTATTGGTGATATTGTCACATTAAAAAAGACAACAAACACCAATTTAAATGCCGGGATATGCCGGTGCAATGACGTATATATAGGGGAAACGTCACGAAATCTAAAAGCGCGGATCTATGAACATAAAAGAGACTTACGTGTCATAATAAATATCTAATGCTTTTATTACTCGTGGCACACATACTTAAACTGAGACAGGTTTTTTTCTTCTACATTTAATATTCATACATTGCTTTATCACACTGGACATGTATCTGACCAATGAAAGCATACCTCAATCAAATTACTGTCTCTTGGTTTTTTTTTTAAAGATTTTAAATCATACATCTTTAAAGAATCTCTGAAGAAGCTTGTTAATGTGAAACATGTCAGATTAAAGACACTTTTTTTCTACTTGTTCTTTACTTATTCTGTTCATCTTGTCGGATTCCGATCCATATATTCAACTTTATATATATATATATATATATATATATATATATATATATATAAACAATGTTCATTTTGTCCAGGAAACAGTTATATTTTATATTTTAAAGAGTGAATACAGAATTCAGAAAATTGAAAAGGTAAAGATAGTTAATATTTAAAATATTACAAAGACGACCCTTTTCCGCTACTGCGATTTCCACCACTGAAATTCTACTCAGGCAGTCATATATATATATATATATATATATATATATATATATATATATGTGTGTGTGTGTGTGTGTGTGTGTGTGTGTGTGAGTGTGTGTTGTGGGATCTCCCCTTTTTCTATGATAATGGACTCGACTTGAGTATACATAGACTCTTCCCATAATGAGATCCGTCGGTTACAGTGAGAGTACCGGACTGATCCGTAAGTTACCGAACGATACCGAAGTTACACAGAGAATACCGCGTCCGTAGTCATAGTAACTCTGAGCTCCACTCAGCCAGAATAGTATTACACGGATATACTAATTCCAGCACGGCTTCACTTCAAAGACTTATATATATATATATATATATATATATATATATATATATATATATATATATATTCCTCACTAATCGTATTTTTGGATTACTAACCCACGTTCCAGTTGCATCTTTACGTTTAATATAACCTATTTTTATATCCCAAATACCTGTTTTGTTGTTCTTTATTTTGTGTGGTTCCTCACCCAGAACCCACAATAATATATATATATATATATATATATAGAGAGAGAGAGAGAGAGAGAGAGAGAGAGACAGAGACAGAGAGAGAGAGAGAGACAGAGAGAGAGAGTAAAAGGGACTGTAATAGATAGATAGATAGATAGATAGATAGATAGATAGATAGATAGATAGATAGAACTGATTCAGGCTTAGATAGATAGATAGATAGATAGATAGATAGATAGATAGATAGATAGATAGATAGATAATGAGCAGAATGATATTGATTTTTCAAGACTGCAGACAGATACCGATTAGCTGTTCCAACTGTTAACTTTGACAGACAGACAGACAGACAGACAGACAGACAGATTGTTCATTTTCTTCCGATTAAAACAGAGAGCCGATTTTTATATTTACAATATAAACAAATTTTCGAAATAGTTTTCTCTCAAAGTAATTGTTACATACTTGTATATTCGAGTGTAGTAATTTCTATCCTCATTGGGTACCTCTCTGTAGTTGGTCTTGAAGCAGGTTAAATTGTGAATAACTACATGTCGATTACCGTAAACCGTTAGAAAAGTTTGTTAGTGCAGTGATTTTGATTCTCACGGAGTGCGTCAGTTTTTGTTACCTTGTGACAACATTATCTAAGTAAAGAAGACATAGAACAAATAGAAAGTTAATAAAATGCAATTTAAATGACTTACAGACTAAATCGTTAGTCTAGTGAGTTAGATCCTCACTGTGTACCATTCTGCTCTTTATTTGTGGAAGACTTCACCATCGATAGACGTTTCCTGAATTGCTCCAGACTAAACAATGCACAGCAAATATCATATTTATTCTTTTAAGAGTGACCATCATGAAATGGTACCCCTACTCACAATTCATATCAAATTGTCGGCCATTCTTCTGACAAATTATCATCGATTACATAGTTTTTATATAAATTCTGGAATTGTCCATAATTGTGAGAAGATTCATTAACAAATATATCAAAGTTTAGACGCTCAAATTCCTTCATTGGATATTTATTGCTGTTCACTCATCTTTCCGCCTGCTCCATTTTTCTGCGTTCAGATAATCCAACAGATAATCCAAAAAACAATCATCAGGCGTCCTTTTTTCTGGACCTTTTTTCTCCCTTACAACAAAACCTTAATTTGAATTGTTTCGTTTATATAAAAGTCACTTTACAACCTGTTATATCACGAGTAAAGATTATTAAAAGACAAAGAATAACACAGGGAACTTTGGTTGTGAAACTGAAACGACAAATTCTCATTTTCACGGAGGCTGAATTTAAACAGAAGCATCGTTTGGTCGTTTTTGGTTGCTATTCGCTAAATTTATCACTAATTCATTTCTCATTTGATTCGCTTTAGTCTTTTTTCTTTACATTAACAAATATTTCATAATAGACATCGTAGGTCATTTGATAAAGACGGACATTTATTGCCAACATTTCGATACTTAGAAGAAACGAATTATAATCGAGATTGCAAGCGGACATCTTGTTCGAACCAGTTCCATTGGCCTCATTTACATATATACCAACGATTAAAAAAAAATTCAAAGAACAACGGAATATATGTTTGCAGCTAATCAGCATTTGCTTAACAAAACCATTGCACTTGATATTGATTATATTTCGATACTTATTGCCACTTCGATTAGAATTTTAACGACAATGTCAGCGGAATACTTTGTTGTTGGCAGCAGGTGTTTTACCTAAATTTTATTTTATTTTTCTTCATCTGAAGACGTAAGCAATTGTCTTCTCCACTCTTATTTGAATTCAGACTTCAACGAGAGACAAGTTACTTCAAAGAACCAGTTTTAACCATAATTGGTGGGAGAACAAAATCATCACTAGAAGGAAACAGCTTTGACCGGAATTTGAACTTGGTCAACCAATTCCATTATTCCTAGTCGATAACCATTACTCTATCGAAACACTCGAAAACTCCTCATCATCATCATCATCACCATTGTAATAATCTATATATATATAAAAGGCAATCTGTGAGTCTGTGTGTGACTGTTCCCTATGAACGCCTACATTTTTTTAAACTACGCCATTCAAATTTTCTAGGGACACATATCTACAGGGAAGCCAGGTCGACACATATTTTTCGAGTTTCAGTTCAGCAATTTTCCCTTTCGCACTTTTTGGCCAAGGGACACAATTGTTTACATTTGCTCCGTAAAACATCTAAGATGGTTGCTGAATGTCGTCACAGAAATCAAATCACACGTGTCAAACGCGACTAAAATATTTTTCAATAAAAAAAAACAAAAATGAGCCTGTATATTTAATTTTTATTCCGACGTTTTAAAAATTCATTTGGTCAACAAAAAAAAGTGAATATTTTTCCCCGTAATTTTGAAACAAAAGAAATAATTTTTTTTTAAAAAGTGTTTTTTCAAACAAAAACAAAATATGTAAAGTAAAAAGTGGCATCTTCTACTTCTAAAATCTTCTGAGTTGCACGGGCAACGCCGGGTTATGATACTAGTAAAAACTAAAACAACTTTTTATAAGAACGTTTATTAAGATATTTCAAGTAAAGTTTGAATGTCGTTTTCTACAAAACGCTGAAAATATTCAGAAACGAAAAAGATCTGGGATAAAATTCAAAAGATAATAAATATGTACAATCATTTCGGGACAAACTTTTTATTCAATTGAGAAAAATTTAAAATTGTTTGAATATATTTATTAATTATTTATTAAACATGTATTCCTTATTATGAAAAATATTTTATTACTAACAAATGAATGGAAGCAGTTAACAGATATTAAAGGCTCAAAAAGGATTTGACTGAACTTCGCAAAATAAAATGTTGATTTATTTATTAATTGCGAAAAAATTGTCAGTACTGTCTTCTTTGAAAACTAGAAAATTATTATAAAGTGGATGACTGTTTATTTAAAAAAGGGATGAAACTTCTGTACGCATGAAATATTTGCTTGTTTTTTATCAAATTGATTGATGGCGGAGGCCGTTTAACGACGTCTCAACATTATTTTGTTTCTCTGAAGAGCCGATTCAAGAGTAGAGAAAAATTAGTTATTTAATAAACATCGATTAGTCTGGTACAAGGCCACAATAATAAGGTACCAGTTTCAATGAGGCCCACATTGTTAGCTAATTCATCTATAGGACTAGCCTGTTAATTATCGCGCTATTGTAGGAAGCTTGTTAGGGTTAGGGTAAGTGTTAGAGCAAGGGTAAGGGTTACAGCAAGGGTAAGGGTTATAGCAAGGGTTATAGCAATGAAAAAGTCCAAAACTCACTTATGACTTTATGGTTCTTTATTTTATATGAAGCAAGACATTAAAATGGCGAAAACTGGTCTGTTGAGCTCGAACAATGCAAATTACCGTTATTAGTTCTGTCAATATGAGGCTGTATTTTTGTGCACTCAACAACAAGTCGATAAGTATTGCCCCCATTTTGTTACTGTTCAATTTGAGTAAACAGAATTTCATTTTAGATAATTTCAGTCAATTGGTCGATTTAACACGAAAATGAAAAACGTAATCGCAGGAAATAATTTTTATTTTAAGGCGCCAATTTTAGGCTATTTTTTTCACTAATATTTTCATCATTTTCTCATTTCAGTTGGTATGTTCTTTCGGGTTTCAAATTGAATTGTATTTATTTAAAACAAAGAATAGATCCTGACACTAAAAACCACAGAAACTTATTAATTGAAGCAGGATATATACATCTAAACTACAGATACTTTAATCCAAGTGAAAAAAGCAGGAAGGTAAATTCCAAAAACCCGATCCTAATTAATATTTAAAATTTTATTTTAATATTAAAAAATGATACAGGAAGAATCATTGAATTAATCCTTTTTTAATTTATATATATATATATATATATATATATATATATATATATATATATATATATATATATATAAAATGTATATATATATATAATAAATAAATATATATATATATATATATATATATATATGGAAAGTGTATATACATATATATATATATATATATATATATGTATATAATCATCTTTTTGCCTTGACGATCCGTAGTGTGAAACCGCGGTAGGTTTTGGCTCGCTTGAGATTTTTTGTGTACATATATATATATATATATATATATATATATATATATATATATATATATATATGCAATTTGGTATATATTATATTATTTATATATTTTATATGCGCGGTACTTATTTAAAAGTGCTCAATATCAGTGATAGAGCTCACACACACACACACACACACACACACACACACACACACACACACACACACACACACATATATATATATATATATACATATATATATATATATACTACCGGCCATAATTATTAGGCCACCCCAGTGTTTGAAAAACTGATGTATTTCATACTATTTTATAGTATTTATTGCCAAGTGAGTAATTGTAAATGCAAATAGAATGGTACTTTGTTAATATTGCACAAACGCATGTGCATCAAATGAATTTATAAATACTTAATAATTACCTATATTGTAGTTTCATGAATGAAAGAATGAAGAAAATTTAGGGTGATTCGGACGAGCTCATCTTTGCTTCTTTGCCTTGTAAAATTTTGCAAAGTAATAATAAAAAAGAATTATTTTATTTTCATTAGGCAATAAATACTAAAAATGGTATGAAATACATAATTTCTTTTTAAAAAAATGTGGTGGTCTAATAATTATGGCCGGTAGTATATATATATATATATATATATATATATATATATATATAGCAAATCTACAGGGTGCGAAGGGGAAATTGTCGCTATTTGTCTTGTGAGATTCTATAATTAAAAAAAAGGACCATTTGGCAATAAATACTAAAAATAGTATGAAATACATAATTTCTTTTAAAGAATATATAATATATATATAACTGACTAGATATTGTTCTTATTTGTACTGCTAATGTATTTGGGTTCACTTAATTCACAATATTTTTTTTTGGGGGGGGGGGGGGGGGGTAACGTTTCTCAGAAGTTGCTTTAAGTTATTTGAAACTCTATAATTAATCATTTTTACTATTCCTCGCATTTTCGAGGCGAACGTTAGAATCTTGCTTGAAGCAACGTTTTGTTTCGAATTCTTGCAATTGAATTTGAAGAATGAAGAATGAATCGATTGAAAACTTTGTAAGAGCAACAAAAAGATGACGACACTCATTATAAAATGGAGAAAATTTATTAAGCATGGAAGTTGTTTACTTCTGCCAAGAGAACATTTCCAACGAATTTGCAATTAACCGTACTTACTTTTATTAAAAAATATTCTTATATTATTTCTTATCTATATTTTTATATTAATCTGATTTATCTATATGAGTTTGTTCCCGTAACGCTGCAAAGATAGTACATCGGAGTGCAATTTTCTTTGGGTAACATTAAAAGATTGGAGAAAAAGCTATTTTCAGTTTCCAAGTAACTTTTTAAAAATATTATAAAGTATAAATTTACAAAAGAATAACGTTTGTTGCAATGGTCAAGTGAGATAACTGGTAATTACGGAATCTTCTTCTTAAGAATATAATAAAATTCGTCAAGCGAATACTTGATTATAGAAACTCATCTCTATTAGTCATAGTGGAGAAAAATGGCGATAGTTTAATTTAAAAATAATTAAAAATCTTGATTTGACGTTGACGCAGCATTCGATCAAGTTTAAAAAATGCAAACTTTATTGAAATTTAAGAAATTATTAAATAAGAAATCGAAATTCGAAGACACATTTGAATAGCAAAGATGTTTTCCAGAAACTAAACAAAGCATTAAGAAAAATTTGGTTAAAAACAAAGAAAAGAGCGCTAAATATCTGCGTAAATATCCCTCATTTTATATGACAGCAAATGGTGAACAATATCCTCAGAGATGAAGAGGCTTCAGGCAACGTAGATGTGATTGTACAGAAGGAGCGTGAGAATACAATAGAATACACAACCCACAGACTATTCTCTGACAAACAGTATGGTTTCCGCTTCACCAGGTCTACTGCTGATATGCTCACGACCATCTGAATATATACGCTAGGCTCTCGACAAGAACGGCGAGGCCCGAACTGTTGCACGACCTCCGCTATATTACCAAGGCCAGTCCTATGATTAAAGTTGACTTGCTGACGTCACACTTAGTAGAATTCTGTTTTATTTACTACACGGCATCGGTGAGTGTTACATGCCTTCCCCTTCTTGTGTAGTACCAAATTGCAAAGGGAATTATAAAAATGGACCGAAAGTTCATTGTTTTTCGTTTCCATCAAATAAACATTTATTTGATAAATGGAAACATGCCATTAAAAGGGAGAATTTTACCCCAAGTCCATTTAGCAAAGTGAGTAGTTAAAAGTTTAATTACCATTTATTTCAACAGGCGCTAAAATCAAAATTTGTTAAAAAATTAGTTTTGCCGTAGCACAAGGAAGAAAGCACTTTGTTTATATCTTTTAAATTAATACAATAAAATAAGATATTATTTTTATTTCTTTGAATAAAATTGAAATACAAATTATCTTAAAAAATATCTGAATTAAAAAAATAAAATTTAAATATGGCTATTCGTTCGTAAGTTATTTTTTTTTCGAAATGTTTTAAAACTTAAGCTGAAGCCGAAAAAGTTGTTAAACATTATATTTTCTAAAAATATTTGAATTATTTTTTATTGATATTTTATTTAAGAAAATAGTGTTTTCTTTTCAATGAAATATTTAAAAAATTCTTAGAAAACGAAAGTAAAAACTTAACTTTTCTATACTTGCAACTTTATGAATCATTTTTAAACATGAAAAAATATTCCTGAATTAATTTTTTTTCATTCTTTTTCTTGTATTAACAAAAACTAAAAAATTTATTTTTTAGTCAATTTTAAAAGAATTTGTTTTATTTTTAAGGTTTTTTATTTGAAAACTCTGTGAAATTATTTGTTACAAAAGTCAAGAAGTCACTATTACCGAAAATTTAAACTTGAAATTGATGATTTAAACTCTGTTTAAACCTATAATTTCTGAATAAGTTTTGAATTTATTTGAAACATAAAGGCCTAAATCACACTACACTTGAATTTTAAAACCTAATTTTTAAAATATTTAATTTTTAGAAAATATTTAGCACAAAATGAACACCCCCGAAAAATATTTTCCAAACATTTTTTTCCTATTTTTGATAATTTGAAAGTTATCGATAATCCATAAAAAAAAATTAGAAATAAAAAATTAGAATTTTAACTTCTTTTATGGTTGGTTTAGGGTTTTTTAATCCTGAAAAAAATAATTAGTAAGTAAAACATTAACCAAAAAAGAGTTTTGCAAAAAAATTATTTTTTTATAAACAGTTTAACTGAAATAGAAACATTAATTTTTACTTTTATTTTTTTTTTCATTTTTTACATTAAAATATTTTAAAAATGTAACTGAATTACCACATATCCTAGAATTTTTTAAGTGTATCTTTTTTGAAAGGTAAAAAAAATATCTTTATTTCATTCAGTAGGATTAACAATGGATTCAAAATATTTCAAAATATTATTTTAAAATTCGAACTCTGTTTTTTAGCAGAATTTTCCTAAATACATTTGATATTATTAATAAATCTATTGGATTAAAAGTTCTCAAGACTGTAAAAGTTTAGTATCAGGAAGAGATGTTATGCTACCTGATATAAACAGATATTTTCAAGGAATTAATAGAGGTTCTCTGTTATATCCCAATGATGTAACAACAAATTAGTACTATACAATTATATTGTTATTAATAAACTTTAAAACTTGTAAAGAATCCTTCTTTTCTTCATTCAATGAAACAAAGAAAATTGCACATAACATTGGATGTTTTGGCTAATGATGAACTTCTTTTTCATGTTGACTCATGTGGTGAAGGTCACAGCATTGAAAAAATAGAAAAAATGATTATCTGGAGCTCTTCTAATGCATTATTAAATAATTTTTGTAGCAAGGAAGATGATAATATTACTAAGTTAAGTAAAAAAAGAAAACTTCGTAAACATTCAACTGAATTTTGAGACATTAAAAAGACTTTTCTAAGTTTGATTTTTAAAAAAGCAGTAACTTAAACTTATTTAGTTTGAATTAATTTGCTTGAATTTAAATTGTTGCATTTTTTAAATATTTTTAATTAATAACTTTTGCTTATTTATTGTTGCTTCTTGTTTGTTCCTAAATTCTAATGGTTACTTGATTGCTATATTTGAGTGATTCTGATTTAAAAATTATTGCAATTAAAACAAAAGTGATTTTGATTTTTCATAATTAACTTAAAAATATGAAAATTTAAGCAGTGTTTGTGAAATTGTTTTTAGAATTTAGACGTATAAACGAAACAATTTGTCTTTAAAACTGTGTTTATTTACATACAAACACGACCGACAGTCAGTAGTCAACAATGATGTTTATATTTTCTTATTAATTATCGTTTTTATTAATTTTAATTCAAATTAATAAAACCAGTATAAATCAAAACATGTCTTCCTTTTTTTTTTCTTGTTACATTTTTAAAAGTTTTAAAATCTTTATTAAAAAAAAACTACTTTGTGATTATCAACGTTGTCATGAAGCTAGAGACGGCTGCTACGCTGATTCATGGCTCTGCTACTGTGACGTCACATTTCATCGCTCAGACCTTGGTAATATATCGGAGGCCGTGACTGTTGCCCCAGATATCTCCAAAATGTTTGACAGAGTCTGGCATGCTGGCCTTCGACGCAAGCTGCGAGGTTATGGTATACCTGGACAAATGTTTGACCTCATCCAGTCATTCCTTTCAAATCGCACAATTAAGGTAGTACTGAACGGATATGCCTCCCAATATTATCATACGCACGCGGGTGTCACTCAAGGCTCTATTCTAGGTCCTATACATTTCCTTATCTACATTAACGATCTCCCGGATGTAATAAGATCCCAAGTAGGCATATACGCTGACGGCACCACACTTTACTCTCGCATCGATCAGAAATCTGCTGAGCTGACAAAGCAAACCTCACTGCTGAGCTTGAAAAAATCCTCCGATCTGTGGCGGACTGAGATAAGAAATAGATCGTGAATTTTAATGCTTCGAAAAAGAAGCTGCTATCTATTAACCATCACAGACAATCGCTCTTACCCACCATTAGCATGGATAAGGTTAGTCTCCCTCTGATTAACTCTCACAACAGATCTCAAGTTGAATGACTATATAGAATCCATAGCTAAATCCGCTGCTAAGAAAGTCAGTTCTCTGTGTAGGGCCCGGAAGCTATTTTCCGCCTGAAGCAATCCTGCACATATACAAATCTAACATCCGCCCTTGCATTGAATTCTGCTGCCATATCTGGTCGAGTGCCCCTGCTATCCACTTAGGGGTCTTTGACAAAATCCAACAGAGAATCTGTAATGTGATCGATCCCGACTTGGCAGCTCAGATGCAGTCCCTTTCTCACTGGCGCAATGTGGCTTCCTTGTATCTTTTCTACAAATACTTTCACGGCTTCTGCTCCGATGAACTTAGCTCACTGGTGCCCCTTATATATAAATTTACTCGAAATTAGCAACTAGATCCCACCCTTTTACTGTGAAACCAATAAAATGTAAACGCAAATTCTACCCTAACAGGTTCTTTTCTCGCACTTCCTGCCTGTGGAATTCTCTTCCGTTTACTTGCTTTCCCGACAGCTACAATCTCCAAGAATTTAAATGTAAAATCAATAGTCATCTCCTATCTCACTAACCTGCATCCTCTCTCTCTCTCTCTCTCTCTCTCTCTCTCTCTCTCTCTCTCATGCTCTTTTCTCCGTTCACTCCACTCTCACCAGTATTCTTATCCTTTTGTTACCCATTTCCTGACACCCCCTATAATCTGTCACTTTTTCTCATAATTTTCCTCCTATGTAACCCCCTGCAAAACAGTGGCAGTAAAATGCCTTGCTTAGGGCGATATGATTATAAAAAAAAATTCTAAACTATTATATGTGGACATAAAGTGGGGTATCAATTATACATTACAATCAATATATAAACTGATCCCTCACTTTGTGGTCACAGTCATTCTTCTTTTACCCACTTTCTGATACCCCCTATAACCTGTCACTTTTTCTAATAACTTTCCTCCTATGTAACCCCCTACAAAACAGTAGCAGTAAAATGCCTTGCTTAGGGCGATATGATATTAAAAAAAAAAAAAAAAGAAAAAGACGGAGCGTGTAAGCAAAGAGGAAGATTTAAGGAAAATTAAAACACAAAGGATGATCATACATAAAATCAGAAAGAGGCAGTTGAAATTTCTTGGACAGCTAATGAGAAAATGTGCGTTGTGGTGCTGCGGATATCGGCTCAGAACGACAAAATCGAGGAGCAGAGTTCGAATTCCAGTTAAATTCTTTGTATTCACTTACGTACAAATACCCTTGGGAAAGATATTAATCCGTCTCTTCCCTCCAGTTATGGGTTAAAAAATAGGGCAGCTTGGGTTCTATATTCTTAAATGGCAACTAGTCTACCACAGAAAGTAATGACAACCTACTGCGAGACAAGCTTCCACTCAGTCGTGTTTCGTTCGAGGCATGATCGCCCAAAGCGTGTATCACGTATGGCACTTAACTGACTGACTGAATATAATAGTTGGAAACATAATTAAAACTTCTACTAGGCATAAAGGGGGGGGTCAGTTTTCTATTGTTATGAAGTAATAAACTGACCCCCCCCCCACTAATTATGCTTAATATAATATAATCTATCTCTTCTCCCTCCAGCTATGAGCCAAATAACAGGACAGATTGAGTTCTATAGTCTTGGCTGGCAACCAGTCTACCGCAGAACGTAATAGCAACCTACTGCGGGATAATCTTCTGCTCAGTCAGTCATGTCTCGTTTGAGGCATGATCTTCCAAGCGTGTATCACGTATGGCACTTAACTGAATGAGAAAAAAAGGCCTGGGAAATTTGACACTAACAGTAAATACTGAAGGCAAGGGGTAGAAAGGAGAGCAACGTGTAACCAATGAGTTTGTATAAATGGATGGCAGTAAAGGGGGGGGGGGCAGAAGGATAGTAAAACTACAAACATTACTAAAAGCTACGAAGGGTAAAATGTTGTAAAGATCAATGATCAACCACGTTTTAAGGGACATGATACACGAAAGAAGAAGATAGAATAAGCAAGATGTTATTTCAATAGAAAGTCTATTCACGATAGAAAAGGCCTTTAAATAACAAACTTCTGATGCTTTATGCTAAAAATACATGCAATCAGCGTAAATTTGTCTTCACCTCAATCTCATTTGTAAACAAAATCAACATTCTTTCCGTAATGAGTAGGGAAATTTAGGTTTCAAACCAGAGAAAAATACCTGTCAATTAAACTAGAAAAATGAAAAGGGTCTTCATGTCCGTTCATACAATCAAAGTTCCACACGTGGGAATTTAATTAGGTCGTTCTAAATACCATTGATGGCGGAGTGTGGGTTAAAAAAAAAGCACAATATACTTGCGAATGACGTCATCGCTTGAATCGACTAATCGAAATGCGTTATTTTTCTCCCATGACGCAGTTAAGATATTCGTTCATTTAAAACAAATATTCTACAAGTATGCAGAATAGATACTTTTCGTTCGCAACCAATTATTAGCATCATAACTAAATTAGAAAAGCAAAAAAGCTGAGCTCAAATATGTTGTGGTTTTAATTTCAGTGTTAAGTTAGCGATATTTCAATTTAGGCAATGTTCCTAGGCTTACTGATCTTCTTTACGCTATATATATATATATATATATATATATATATATATATATATATATATATATATATATATACTGTTCTGTTTAATTTTAACAGTCATTTTCCGTGTAAATTACAGTCGGTTTAGCAAAGAGGTTTCAAATATGGCTACTTATGATTTGATATTTAAAACATTTGAGCTGATAGCCTGAAGCACAAGTGTGGAACGCACAATGTTAATGCATCGTGCGTTAAATTACTGGGTTTCAAACACATGTAACTTTGTACCAAAACTAAGCTGCCCTTAGAAAATTTTAATAATACAGTATACGCAAAGTAACATAACGCAATAGTTAAGAAGCTCATTTCAAATTCCATTCTTAATATATTGCGTTCCATCCATATTCTGTTATTTTTAATCCTAATCCCAAACCTTTTTTTTCTTCTTATCAACTCGCCCCAAGCAAAGCATTCTACTGCCACTGCCAGGCGGTTACATAGGGGAAAGTGATGAGAAAGGGGGGTTAGTTATAGGAAATGTCAGGAGGAGGGTAATAGACGGATGAGGATACCGAAAATGGGGGTGGAGTAGATGGAAAAAGAGCTTGTGAGAATGGATGCGAGTTAGTGTGATAGGAGATGTCTATTGACCTTACATTTAAATTCCTGGAGATTGTAGCTGTCGGGAAGGCAACTATATGGAAAGGAATTCCACAGGTGGGAAGTGCGTGAAAAGAAACTGAGTAGAAATTGCGGTTACATTTTATCGGTTTCGCTGTAAAAGGGTGGGACCTACTTGCTAATCTAGTCGCTCGTGTAAATTCATACCTAGGAGGCACCATTGATCTAAGTTCATTGGCGCAGAAGCCGTGAAAGTATTTATAGAATAGGCACAGGGAAGCCACGTCACGCCGGTGAGATAGCGACTGCAGCCGAGCTGCCAAGTCGGTATCGATCACATTACAGATTCTCCATTGGATTCCGACAAGAACCCCGAGGTGAATAGCAGGGGCACCCGACCAGATGTAGCAGCAGTATTCAATACACGGGCGGATGGTAAATTCCTGACTCTTAATTCTGAATACGTCTCAAGCAAATTATCGATATGATTATTTAATTGCTTGACACTTACTTTTCTATTTGACGCAAAAGCATTAAAAATTCCTTATTGATAAACTTATATTACTTTGTATTTGTCCATAAATATTACTATCTTTAAGGCTAATGATTTTCTCTCACACTCCGTATTTTATTCACTTCTATGCGTGGCCGCCTTGGGAGATTTTTTGTGGCCTAGCATATGTGTTGATTTCTTAAGTCTATGTAGTTTCCAATGGCGTTCTCTATCGATTATTTCGTAAACCTAAAGGATCAGATTAGGTCAATCCTCACTTTTAGAAACTTGTGGTTGTGTCAAAGATCAAACGCGTATAAGTTGCAACAAGTGGATAGCTTTCCTTTAAAATCCATGATTCTTTCATAAAATAAATGCTCGAGTTTTATGAAGTTCTGAGATCTTTTCCGATTTTTTTCATTTCAGTTTTGATTTCTCAAAAGATGTATTATTATTATGTAGTCATTTTTCATCATATTTCCATTTCTGCTATGGTCGCACTACCCACCAAATCTGCGGGAAGACCTAAGGCAGGTCGTGTTCTGTTGTTATGGCTCCATTTCTTCTATCTCACCTAACATCCTTAGCGTTACATAGACAAAGTTCTCCTTAGTGTGTGGGCTGTACTTAACAAGACAATTTTTTATATATATCTTAAGATGGGGTTTCCAGGGATTCTTTCAATGTGTTGTTTTGTTCCTTTTTTATCATTCCAAGTGCACCTACTATCACTGGCACGATTCTTGTTTTCAATTTCCACATTTTTTCTATTTCAATTTCCAGGTCTTTATATTTTGACAGTTTTTCGAATTCCTTGGTTGCTATGTTACAATCCGCTGGACAAGCCATATTATTATTATTATTGTTGTTGTTATTATTATTATTGTTGTTGTTGTTGCTGTTGTTGTCATTATTATTATTATTATTATTATTATTATTATTATTATTATTATTGTTGTTGTTTCTTTCTGCTGTGTATATATTTCTTTCCGTGCCCCATCCAGAAACCTAAGATCAGAAATGGCTTCATGACATTTCCCACTGGTAATTTTTCAGACACATTTTACATGAATAAATCTCTTTGTAAACTGTAAGCTGTACTTGTGAGTACATTTTTTATTGTTCTTCAAAGAATGGGCTAACCAGGAATCCCTTCAATTAGTCTACCGGAACCTTTTCCAATCAATCCAAGGACTCCAACTACAATTGGAATTATTGATGTCCTCAAGTTCCACTTTTTTAGATTTCCACTTCAAGATCCTAGTAATTTTGATGGTTTTTTTCTTCTTCTAAGATGCATTACAATCTGCATGAACTGCCATGTCAATATGAAATCCCATTCTATTTGTGTTGGCACTTGATCCTCGATGTCCGGGCGATTAGCATTAATTGTTATGTCTGTGTGTAAAGTTCCATAAAATAGTTACAGGTTTCATCTCTGTAACCGAGTTTCATTCCCTTAAAAGTTGCATCTAAAAAAACTTTATTCAGTAATAAATGAAGCCAACAAATTCGAAATGGAATTTCAAGTGGATGAAGAAATGCAAATAAATCATCACACACCGAATGCAACGACAAAGAACGTAAAAAGCAAATGCAATGTAAAGAAATGGAGAAACGATGGCAAAATAAAATTCAATACTCTGCCCGTACCAAACAAGCTGATGTAGACACACCCTGTACACATCAGTGGTTACGTAGGGCAGGGTTAAAAGCTGAAAACGAGGGGTTTTATTCTTGTTGCACAGGATCAATGCTTGCTAACTAGAAATTACGAAAGCAGACATTCTGACAAATTGTGTTAACCTAAAATACAGATTCTTTGATAAAAATCCAGAAGCCAAATATAAAACTCTACAGGATAGAGTGGTGCAACATCTGCCCTGGAAAATATGAAACATCACGTGTGATCTTGTGGGGGGGGGTCTACAAAAATGATCAGTGGCAAATGTTAATAAGTTCTAAAAGTTTCATTACAATCCGACAATTATTCGACTTTTACAAGAATTTTTAAATTAATGTGTGACCGGAAAAAAACTGAGTTATGTAATATGTTTTCCATTGTAAAGTCTCGTAAGGATATGGTTACTCGCTAACTAAAATCAAAACAAGATTTTTTACCAAAATTTCGACCTTTTTAGAATGGATTAAAAAAATTATTTAAATAATTAAAATATACTTTGATATTTCCTCTTAAGAATAACATTAATATTTTGATGGAAAAAGTTCGTTTTTATTAAGTCTGTGGCCTTTTTCTTCAAACTTTGTTATTTTTAGCGATTTAATGGAGGTAACTACATTTGCGGATAAACCTCAAATGGCAGAAGAGATCCCGAAAAAGCGAAGTGCATTTCGCTCCAACATAACCTATAGGCTCACGTTAACCTTATCAGAAATATTGCAGGTAAAGAAACTAACGTAAAGGGTCTCTTAGTTGGGAATCAAGCAGCTTTGACGTTGATATTTACGTAATATTTTTCTGGTTTCAAATGTGTGTCTTTTTTCAGCCTGTTAACTCACAGGACTTCCCATTCCTTTATAACAGTAAAAAACATGCTTGTCATTTGGGGTAATTACATATGAATTTTCATGTAAACTTCTACTCGACTTGTTCTTGCCCTAATAAAACAAAACTGACAAAACTTGCGTGAGTGTCGTAATACGATTTAATATTTCTGGAGTAAATATTAATTCTATTTTTTCATTTTGAGGTAACTTAATGAATGAGTTTACATCCCTTTTTTCATTCTACAATAAACCAGACTTTGCTTTTGATTTCAATGTACAAAAATGAAGGGTATAGTTATTTTTTTAATCATCTCACATCAAAAAATGGAATCTACTGCCGCTGTTGCGAAGGGGAAAGTGATGAGAAAGAGGTGATAGTTATAGGAAATGTCAGGAGGAGGGTAATAGACGAATGAGGATACCGAAAATGGGGGTGGAGTAGATAAAGAAAAGAACTTGGGAGAATGGATGCGAGTTAGTGTGATAGGAGATGTCTATTGACCTTATATTTAAAATCCTGGAGATTGTAGCTGTCGGGGAGGCAACTATATGGAAGAGAATTCCACAGGTGGGAAGTGTGTGAAAAGAAGCTGAGTAGAAATTGTGGTTACATTTTATCGGTTTCACTGTAAAAGGGTGGGGCCTACTTGCTAATCTAGTAGCTCGTGTAAATTCATACCTAGGGGGCACAAGTGATCTAAGTTCATTGGAGCAGAAGCCGTGAAAGTATTTATAGAATAGGCACAGGGAAGCCACGTCACGCCGGTGAGATAGCGACTGCAGCCGAGCTGCCAAGTCGGTATCGATCACATTACAGATTCTCCATTGGATTCTGTCAAGAACCCCAAGGTGAATAGCAGGGGCACCCGACCAGATGTGGCAGCAGTATTCAATACACAGGCGGATGGTAAATTTATATATGTGCAGGATGAACTCAGACGAGAAAAACTTCCTGGACCTGCACAGTGAACCGACCTACTTAGCAGCGGATTTAGCAATGGATTTGATATAGTCGTTCCACTTGAGGTCCGCTGAGAGTGTGAGGCCAAGGAGGCGTAGTGTTTTACTCTTAGGGACGCTAGCCTGTTACATGCTAATGGAGGCCAGAAGCGATTGTCTATGATGGTTAATCGATAGGTAGGAGCGGACGTTGCAGATTTTATACATCAGACTTTGCTTTTGGTTTCAATGTACAAAAATTAAGGGTATAAGTATACGCTGCAGATTTTATACAACAAACTTTGCTTTGAGCCACCTTAAAATATACCACAGAAATTAATTTACTGAGTGTGTTGGAATACCGAACAACCACTTCAATGTTCCTATTCACAGTTAAGCGGAACCACCAGAAATAAGCTTCGTGTATCGTTTTACTTGTAATCCAATGGTTGCGTTTATTAACAAGAGCTTTCAGTATTTTAAAGCAAATCGGAATTCGAGACTCCGTTTCGAAATTATGAAAACACTGCAACAAAAGCTGAATTGTTGTTGAATTATTATTTGATATTTCGTGATCAGAAGATTATAGTGAATGTGTAAGTTCTACTTCTAAAATCTGTTATTCCAGAATTCAAATGAGTTCAAGCTTTAGTTAAAGTTTATTTTCCGGGATCCAATAAATGTCAGACTTACAGCCATATCACGTTGAAACATGGGTTCACGTACGAGAACCGAAGTTAAGCAACGACGAACCTGGTCAGTACCTGGATGGGTGACCCCCTTGGGAAAACCGGGTGAGGGTAGTGTAAATTGGAAATCAGAAAGCCGAGTTCGAATTCCAGTCGAATTTACTTTCGTGCAAATAAATAAAGTGTATGAATCCACCTCTCCCCTTAGCTATGGATTAATTAATAAGACTTTTATCATTACGTTCATTATTATATCCAAAACATTCTTACAATATATTTTTGTGCTTTAAATAACCCGCAAAATGTTGACAAGCCGTAAAAACTACAAAGCAATCAGTCAATCAATCCATCAGCTATCAAATAACTTGTGAATTTGAAATCTTTTTTGTCGTTCAAACGCTGAAGAGAAAACTAAAAATTCTCTAAAGATTCTGGAAGATTCTTTGCTTGCGTCAAATGAAGAAGTATTTTTATTTGACGCAAATCAGGGTGATGGTGGCACCCCAAGAACATTTTTCAAAATTTAGAAAACGAGGAACTGTAAGAAATGCTATAGTAAAATCAGTGACGGATGTGCGTTGTGGTGCAGTGGATATCGGCTTAAAAAGAGAAATCGGTGAGCTGAGTTCGCATTCCAGTTGAGTACCCTGCATTCACATAAGCACTGGTACCCTTGGGAAAGGTATTAATCTGTCACTTCTCTCCAGTTATGGGTTAAATAACAGGATGGAACCTGGAGGCAACCCATCTAGTTTTGGTGTCACAATAAAAACACCCTTGGTAGCCCTAGCGAAGCATCAAGTATTCAGCTATTTGACAAGATTAGGAATTTCGCTATAAACTGCGCCAGGGTTCCAAATGCACAGGGAATACTGGAGGGGTGTAGTGAGTTCTATCTCGGTCAAGGCAGCAGGACGACGACGATAGTAAATACCTGCTTGGATAATTGTACAAACAATAAGTCAGATAGGCTTTGTATAGAATTCGTCCGTTTACAGCATGTTGTAGTGGTGCTTATTAAACTGAAACCATTATTGCATTAACGTCATAAAGAATCCAGATGCCAGTGAGTAGAGATGATCAGCAATGAATATACAAATCTGTAGAATGGGATACGGATAGATCCTTTACAGGATATGGTCACTTACAAAAACACTGAAAAGGTTTACTCGGAAATTTATTGATGGGGGAATTGTCACATCGGGTTGCTTTACTGGTTGTTTAACGACGTTATCTAAATATTTTTAACGGAATTTTAACACTAACAGTAAAGTACAAAGAGATATTAGAAGACAGATTGATTTCAAGGTTACCAATAAATAAAGTAGAAAGAGTTTGATCTTTCAGCAAGCTAATGCGAGTTGCCATTCTAGTTTCACAGTCCAATGATCCTTTTTCATCTGTAATGAATTGTCCGGCCTTGTTTCAGAACATCAATCGCATAGAGAAATATTAGGGGAACTGATCGATAGACATGTGTACACTAGCCACATCGAATATTCTACGCTTGAAACAAACTGTTTTCGGAGTGATGTCACAGTCAGCAAGCTTCTCCAACCCATTGATTAGTGAGTTTAATCCGTAATGGGTGGCCCTTACTTATGGATTTGTACTAAATTTAAGCTTAGTAAATAACAACAGGCGATCATCAATGCATGCGTGAAAACGCCTCACTTTACGCTCTGTCAATTCTTTATGATCAACCCATTCAGATTTTGAACGCAGCCTTAAAATATTAATCTTGTTTAATGTTTTGCTCATAAAAAACTGTTGACATCTTAATGCTTTTTTAAATAATTAGTAGATTTTGATTTTTTCATACTTTTATTTTTTAAAATTCCCTCAAATGCAAAACAAACATTAAAATTTACAACTATGCAAAAAACAATTCACATTTGTCGCATTTTACAAACTCTGAAAACGCATTTAAATAAATTCCACTAAAGATTTTAAAATTTCGCGTTTTTATTATTTCTAGACAATTTATTGAGTTATCAAAAAAGTAATTGATGATAAAGTATCGCCTAAAACTCTTTGAGTAACGATGCCACCTTATCTGTTAACCAAAGCTAAAAAACAGGCCGTAAGTTTTCCCCTTCACTCGTTGGGTTGTTGACACCCAAAATTCTTGTGAGTGTCTTGCCGTATTCGGTGATCTCGTAATAGACTTAACCAACCATATTCTTCTGGTTTAGGCATAAATCGAGATTTAATATCAAGAATCTTAGATATTTTCAACAAGGAAAAAAAGAATTAGTTTTATTGGGAGATTTATTGTTAATCTTTATGTTCTTGAGAAATAAATTTATTTTTTGTCACATTTCAAAATATAATCTTAATTTTGAAATAAGCAAATAATGAGACCAATTAAAAGGAAGGTTGTGCTGTAAGTGACTTACTAAAAACGAAAAAAAAGGCCTTCTGAAATTCTGGGTTCAAACACTGATCGCTATTTCAACTTACCTCTTTTGAATGTTATAACGAACGCAAGTCTAGAGTGAGTCAATAAAATTGAATGAAAAAAATCTTGAAATGCGCCATAAAATATTTAAAGACAATCTGAAAATGGAGGAAAGGTCCAACTCTGTGTTTATCGAATGAAATTTTCACCGACCATGAGAAACATCAATAATAGTGCAAGTGGGCATGGAAAAATTCAATTGAAAGTGTGATTCTTTCAGTCATTTGATTGACTTGGTCGATACAATAAATTGAATCCAAGTCAATCATTAAATCCAATCATTTTACGAACTTTCCAAATAAACTGACTTGGTTTTGGTGCCACTAAGTCGTAGTTCCCACCTTCGGTTGTCTCTTTTGCTGGCAACCATACATTCTATCATCTTACAGTTGATACTTAGTCTTTTTTTCTCGCTTTCCTTTATTTCATTCTGTAGAGGTTCCTGTAGTTTACATTCCGTGTCTGTTATCAACGCTTTGTCATCTGCGTATCTTATATAGTTAAGATTTTAAGCGTCAATAATGAATCCTGGTAAGGCTCCAAATTCTCTCGGAATCACATCGCTGTAAAGTTTGAATAAGTCCGGTGAGAAGACATATCCTTGTTTTACGCCCCTTTCTATTTTTGTACATTTGTAACCCTATTTCCACGTCGGTATATTTTTTTAACCCAAGTGTACACAAGTGACCGGTCTGGTTTGATATGGTAGAAAGACGACCGGTCAGGTTCCAGTCATCATCATCACAGCAGTTTCCGGACCAAGGGCAGCAAGCCAGACGGGCCGAGTGTCACACATTTACTGAATTCATTCTCTAACTGTATCCAGGGGATTTGCTTCTAGTATCTATTTGGATGTCAATATATTACAATTACACATTTTTACAATTTCACAAATTAAAGACCACGTGAATAGATCCTCACTCCAAGCACTAACCCCATATCAGCTATACCCTTGTTTTCTAATTGAACATCAAACGTTCACTCCACACCCAGCACAAAAGGCCACTTTTATCAACGTTTTCTTGCGCTGCCCATCCAGTTTCCACTTAAACTAAAAACAGAAGCAAGGTGAGGCATCCACAAATATCCTTAGGCTTGCTGCATTCCTGAAGAAGGCAATGAAACCAGACTTCTAAGTTTCAAGCCAGGCTATTAATCGATAGTTACCAGAAAGATTGATTGATTTGTTTTCTACGGCTTATCAGGTTATTTAAAGTCAGCAAATATTTTTAAATTGTAAGAATTTTTTAGTTCATAATTATTTAATGTTACAAGTCCTACTAATTAACCCATAAGTGGGGGGTAGAAGAAGCGACTGCATACTTTTCCTAAGGGTATTTGTGTGTAAATGAATACAACGAACACAACGGAACCTGGAACTTGGATATCCGGCTTCCTATTCCGAGTCGCAATCCATAACACCATCAGCGTATCCAAGCTTACAGCACTTGATATTTCCAAGTGGTTACCCATCTAGGTATTGATCAGGTTCGACGATGCTCAACTTCAATGAGCGTACGAAAATTGACGAGAACAATCTACCCCGGTAGAGAAAATAAAGAGTTCGGTTCGAAATTCCAATGCATACGACCTGAAGAAGGACAAAACATACAACGAACGAAACTTTGTGAATATGACAATGAAGATGAATATAGCAGTCCGAACAATGTAAATAGTGTAAATAGTACCATTAGTAAGAGAAGTTCTGTTTACTGAAAATATGGATCTGGTCGTTCAATCAGAGAGAGAAAGAGAGGGGAAAATTTTTACAAGTAACGTCCTACTTTGCGAAGTTTATGGAACTCTTGGAAAATCAGTCTAAATAAAATTGTCACCCTCCATCAAATATCACCTTAGCATATGTACCGACTACCATTTGTATCCATTGACACGAAATACTGAATGTGACCCAGGACTTACCCCCGGGGATGTGTAATAACAACAGACATCAAAATCAGCTAACAGGATCGCAACTGTGGAAAAAAAAAACAAATAAAGATTTTGGAAAATTTCCCAGACGTGTCTTGACCAACAAAAAGCCTAAACAAAAATATCAAACTAAATACTTAGATTCTAATCTATGAATCCAGGGTTGTATAGCCTACCTTCCACTAATCGTGAGACTTTCATATCATTCTTAAATGGCGTTTGGCCTATGTTACTACTAAAATAGAAATCCTCAAATTTTGTCAGCATTAAAACAAGGTTACAAAAAACAGAGCAGCCCTGGCAATACATCAAGTCCATTTCAAAAGATTTATTCGGTGAATCAACTTTGAATCAATGAAACAGCGATATTAGCTTCCTGAAAAGAGTACACGTAACTAATGGTATCAACCATTGTAGATGAGTAAGCTACTTTTGACAAACCCTTTTGGCGCCATAAAGATTTTCAAATGTCCTCATTGAAACCATCTGCAGATTCAGAGCGGAAGAGAGGAGGCGGCGCTGTAATCTTAGCGTCTCTTCCAGTCACCAAAACACTTGTACGCACTGTTTGAATTTGTCTGAAGGAGGTCTTACAAAACACAGGCGTAAAACCGCCTCCTGAATTGCCGATCACGAGGCAAACCCATATATATATATATATATATATATATATATATATATATATATATATATATTAAAGCTGATTCCACGTTTGTATTTCCGAAGAAATTTTCTGTCTGCTTTATTTTATAATTACACTTTGGAGAACTAAGCTGCCATTTTTGCTTATAGGTCTTTCCGTGCTTATATGGGTTTCTAGGTGTTTATAGATTTGTGTAGGTGTTTTGTTTAAGTATGCGCTGGATATGTTTGCACGTTAAATTTAGATTTTTCTTCAACTGCGACTGTTGCAGATTCTTCACATAAAGCAGATTTTATAAAATGTAAATATTATCTTTAATTTTGTGTTATCGCATGAGTGTCATTTTGCGTGAATGTATGTGAGAGAAAAACTCAAAGATATTACGAATACGCAAGAATATACTGACGTTGCAAAATTATCTCATTACAGATAATACTCTGTTAACTATATATATATATATATATATATATATATATATATATATATATATTATAATTATTACGTTAGAACATGTGCAAATTACAAACTAATACGGAATTGTACATTTTGTTGCGACATTGTTCTTTCAATGTCGAAACGAAATGTACAATTTTGTAGTAGTTTGTACATGTTCTAACGTAATAATTAATATTCATTGCTCAATTTTTATACTGAGCACTGTTTTAAATTAATGTTTTGAACGTTGAATTTTCTTTGTTCTTATTCATTTGTATATATATATATATATAGCGTGTTATATATAAAAGCGTCGTATACACACGACAGTCACCGAAGGAAATCATTTGCTGAAGAGTTATGCTGAAGTTGTAAGTGTTTTTTTTCAAATTTTCCTGTCTATAGTGCTCAATCGTAATGAGAGCATAAGATAGATAGATAGATAGATAGATAGATAGATAGATAGATAGATAGATAGATAGATAGATTCCATTTATAAACAAGTTATTACGCGACCTCGGTTTCTACCACGAGTGATGTCTTCAGGCAATTTGCAATAAATTTTAGTGTGTTATATATAAGCAGTGTATACAGGTTATTGCAAATCGCCTGAAAACACCACTCATGGTAGAAACCGAGGTCGCGTCATAACTCGTTTACAAATGGAAAATTTAAATATTTTCCATTTGTAAACGAATTCTACAATATAATTCTATTGAACACTTTTCATACTGGTCTAACCTTTTTATAAGCAGAAACTGAGTAATTAAACAATATATATAGAGAGAGAGAAAGAGAGGGAGAGAGAAAGAGAGAGGAGAAATTGTATCAGCATCCTTTCCTTTAAACACGTTGTATTAAACTATAGAGACAACTTAGTCTTGAGAAAAGACAATCTGTAAGACTGAGTTGTCTCTATCGTTCAATACCACGTGTATATATATATATATATATATATATATATATATATATATATATATATATATATTATTGTATTGCATTGGAAGCATGGTCATTATTCTATCAATTATTGACATCAATATTCTTATGTTTGTCATATTTAATACAACGTTTCGACTATAGATTTTGGGATTTCTACAGTTGTTTATTGTATTTGTATCGAAGTAATTATTTATTTTATTTGCTGATTTTTCATATCATTACTAATAATGGTTTCAGTGACAGTTTTTTCCGTTCTCCAGCACTTTTCTCAGTATTCTTTCGGTTGTTCTGTTGTCTTTTTAAGATTTGCTAAACTCTATAAAACTGTTCTACTTGCTTCAACAATAATCAGCACAACTGTTATTTCAAGTTCAACAATTTTTCAATTCTCTTACAAAGTCAAAATATTTGTCTAGCTTTTCATTTTTTTTATTTTATTCTATTTTATTCTCTGACCTTCTGGAACTGAAATATCCACAAACGGAAATGTTTTTCTTTTCGTTGTTTGTAATAATTGTATCTGCTTTTTTTTTAATCTGAGTTTACTGAGCCGTTTAAATTTCAATGTCCCATAGGATTTTTCTCGAAGACAGCTTCTGTGTAGATATCATTGGTTTGCATTGTTGAATCATTGTGATTTATACCATTATCAATGGATCACCCCCTGCACCTGTTTTTTTTTCACTTATTGCAATTGTTTAATATATGATAGATTCAAACCCCCCTCTCTCTCTCTCTCTCTCTCTCTCTCTCTCTCTCTCTCTCTCTCTCTCTCAAGCCTTTCTTTTACTATATTCCTTTCTTATGTGTTTTTATACGATTTTGTCGCTTTGTTTTGAGCCGACATTAATAATGTTTCAGTTTCTCTTTTCAGATGTCCTCTGTCTTACTAGGTCAGTGTCATTCCATCTGTATTTTTTTTTCAGTTATTTTCTTTCCATTTAAGACTAGTCGAGTCATATTTTGCATTTATTGTTGCCGCACTTAACCTTTCATGTTTGTGTATCGTTTTCTGTTGTTTGGTGAGTGAACAAAATTTTCAATATTGATGATCTCAGTTTCGCACAGTTTCCATTTCACATATCAGTTTTCTTTCTTGGATATAAATATATATGCACTGGCATCAACTTCTGTGATACAAATTCATCAGTTTTGTTTTTATTTTATCCAGAATATATCACAATAGAAACTGTTCACATTCTCCTTTAATCAAATTTTTGTTGTCGAATTTAGTTTCTACTTGTTCTGAAAGTCTTAAGAAGATTTTGAACATTATTATTATTATTATTGATTGACATATTTGGTTTTTAGGGATTATCAACCCATTGCAGGTTATTTTAAGACAAAAGATATTTTCATTGTAAGAATATTTTAGAGATAATAATGATTTATAGATCCGTTCCTACTAATTAACTTATAGCTGGTGCGAAGGGGTGGATTCTTACCTTTCCCAACTGTATTTGCGCGTAAGTGAATATAACGAACCCAACTGGAATTGGAACTCGTCTCTCTGAATTATAATTCCAAGTCTTTATCCTTTACACTCCCTTAAATTCAAGACTACAGCACTTGGCATTCCCAAGCGGTTATTCATCGAGGTACTGACCAGCATCGACATTAGTTAATTCCCGTGTTCCAACGTGATATGAAAGTAAGCTTAAACGATTAAAGAATGATGTATGTACCTGACGAAGGAAAGGAAACACACCCGCCGAAACATTACACTAAAAACTAGAATGATAAGAATACTTGGCTGAATAATTTATGAAATAAGACAATATCCTTTTTTTTAAACTATCGAATAAGCAAATGAAACTACTTTTAAATTTATTTCAATCTATCCATTGGTTTTCGCTTTTCCCTTCCACGAATGGCAGAAATATCCCGAACTTCATATTTTACAAGAATATTTTATCAGCATCTGCGTTTTTCTATAAAATACAGATTTTCAATGAGTTATTCGGTAGGCAACATTTAAAATGAAAAAAAAAAACGAATAACATAACATACGATTCTGGAGGTTTTATAATTTAAATTCTTTTGGAAACTCTAAGGAAAGATGTTTGAAAAAGAAAACAAATCTGTTATGGGAAATTATTGAGAGCATCAAAGGAAAAGAGACAGGGACATCAAAGAGATTCTGGTGCCAATGTTGAAGAAAATGGTTTGTAACTAAATAGCAACCACTGAATATTTCTCAAATTTCAAGAACAACAATTCATGAGGTACAAAAAAATCTTACCGAAACGAAAGAATTAGAAGAAAAGAATTCCTACTTGTCTCGAGAATCGTTTTTAAAATAGAGAAACATAATGGAATACCTTGTCGCAATTTGCTCACAAAAGCCAAAACGCGCGTTAATTTCATATTTAATGCGAATTTATTTGAACATTAACTGGTGGGATTTCTTAGGAAAAATATTACTGCAGTGATTCATTTGCATTGGTCGAAATAGTTTGACGCAAAATGCTTGTTCTGTACTTAATTATGATGATATGTGCATAAATCAAGCTATCATTAGAATTAAATCGGTAGAAAATACGAGGGTCATTCAATAAATAAGGTGAATTTTTCGGTATAAGAACTTCTACGAAGGTCATTCAATAAACAAGGTGAATTTTTCGGTATAAGCTTCCACGAGAGTCATTCAATAAATAAGGTGAATTTTTCCGTATAAGGACTTCTACGAGGGTGATTCAATAAATAAGGTAAATATTTCGGTATAAGGACTGTGGTGATACCGACCGAGCAAAAGCGATGGACCGGATGTTTTCACTCTAACGACCAAAAATCAAATGACCAAAATTCGACCGAGCGCAGCCGGCTTTGCGCAGATGTTCCGGTTGAAAACTAAAAATTAATTAAATATTAAATTCCAGTTCGCGAGCTTACGCGAATTTTATTTATCAGCCAATGGGAAGCCCAGAATCAAATACGGATATGAATTCCCAAATGATCTGCTGCGATCCAAAAAGAAGATATAAAAAGCCGATACAGAAAGCATAGACAGACAGACAGAAAGACAGACCGACCCACACAGACAGACTCGAGAGAGATGAGAGTAATTAGTATCTCCCTTGACCAAGTCAAGTGGCTTACTATGCTCGCCTCCCTTCACCTCTCCTTTCCTTCTTCGCTGTCTCAAAACAACTTACTGACCAAAGGAGCGAATACATCAAAGACATTCCTTACTTACAACGCTCCCACATACTTTAGTATTAATTCTCTTTTCAGCATTTTATTGCCATGAACATTTTAACGTCCGTTGGACCCATATTCAAAGGATTACTTTAATAGTAAAACCCTTAATTGATATGTGTATATATAAAATGTTATTTTTCAACTCAATTTGCTTTTCTTGATTTATAATCTTTTTATGACTTATAGTGGGCTGTCTACAACGAGGCCAAATTCCGTTAATCTGCAACAATATACAACTACCCTAAAAGAACGCCGTCCCCTCTATAGGACTTCTAATACGGATAGAAGTTTACTTTTTTTTTTATTTTTCAACGTAGTCTCCCAGCAGTGTCACACACTTTTCCCATCTGTGCACAAGCTTCCGTATTCCCTCAGCGTAAAAATCTTTGGACTGACGTCTCAGCCAATCGCTCACAACACTTTTGACTTCATCGTCACTTTCAAACTTCGTCCCTCTCGTGAACGCTTTCAAGGGACCAAACAGGTGAAAGTCTGAAGGGGCAAGATCTTGGCTGTAAAGGGGATGAGAGAGCAGTTCTCAGCCCAGCTCGTTGATGGTCTGCACTGTTTGGGCTGCTGTGTGAGGTCTTAGAGTAGGCAAGGTCATCATGGACAATTTTGTGTGCTGTCACAGCAAATAGGCTCAAAGTCCTTGCAATCTCATCCACTGTCACTCTTCTGTCAGAGTGAATGAGGTCATTGACTGATTCGATCACCTCAAGAGACCTCACTTCTGTGGGCCTCCCAGACCTGTCTTCATCCTCAACACTGCTCTGTCCTTCTTTAAACAATTTAGCCCACTTGTAGGCATTTTTTTTTTTTTGGCTGCAACATGTGGCACCATAGACAGTTGACATTCTCCCATGAATTTCAACCGGTTTGCATCCTTCAATAACCAAAAACTAGATAACTGACCTCTGTTCAATCCTGGAGCATGCTTCTGGGTCGATCATCTTTGTTAATCTCCAAAACTCTCAAAGTTTTTTTTTTCAATCGCCAAAAAAATTTAAATCCCTTTGCAAAAGAAGTAAAGGGAAAAAAAGTAAGCTTCTATCTGTATTAAAAGTCCTTATACCGAAACATTCACCTTATTTATTGAATGACTTTCGTAGCTTCATAAAGTCAAAAGAAAACGTTTTTATAAAAAAATGTACTTAGTTATTGAAAGATTGAAAAGATTTCGTTGGTTTCCTTCGAGATATTTTTCCAAAAATATTCTAAGTTGTCAAGAAAGCATTTTAACAGAATAAACAAACAAATATATTCGTTTTGTTTCTTAATAATCTCCATGACGAAGCAGCTTATCAATAAATGAAGAAAATATTTAGGAACAAAAAATTGAATAAAATAAATCTACTCTTTCGTAATCATTAACCCCTTGGCCTTTACAGCTAGTGCTCTCATCTCATTAAAATTGTTATTAAAATTCCGTACTTTTTAGGCTAAGCTTAATACATATTTCTGTGTAAAAATATTAAATATGAAAAAAAAGTTTCTTTGATTTAAAAATTAATTTTGATTATACGATATCTAAATTTTCCAAACAGAATTGCCAATTTTCACATATGACGCTAGACGAAACTGAATATTTTAACCAATTTGTCTTTTTGAATTTCATTTAAAAAATTTTCGAGATTTTCGAGAATCAGTCAGTCAGTTAAGTGCCATACGTGATACACTCTTTAGACGATCATGTCTAGAAAGAGACATGAGTGACTGGGCAGAAGATTTTCCCGCAGTAGGTTGCCTTTACTTTCTGCGGTAGACTGGTTGCCAGCCAAGGCTATAGAACCCAATCTGTCCTGTTATTTGACCCATAGCTGGAGGGAAGAGACAGATTGATACCTTTCCCAAGGGTTTTGCGCGTAAGTGAATGCGAAAAATTCAAGTGGGATTCGAACTCGGCTCTTCGATTTATCTCTCTGATCCACTGCACCAGAATACACATCAGATTTCTCATTTGATACAGAGTCAGTGACACAGGAAATGAACGCAAACTTATGAACTTTTTCCTCTTTTATGTAAAGAAAATTTCAATATAATCATATGTATAAAAACACTTATTTGTTGTTATATCATCTTTGAGTTGTTTGCCTTTTCCAACGATATTTTCTTTTTGCTTCCAACTTTCAACTCAAACATAAAACCTTAACATGAATACTTCACATAAACATATTCTTGGTTTCAATCCCGGTGCCGGGTGAGGTGTCTAATAAAAGGGAGACTAGAATTGATCTTTGATTGGCCACATGGATAAATCCCGTGTTCATGACTTCAGAGGAACACACAAAACTAACCTAAGCAAAAAAACTGGCAGTCGAAAAATATGATCTTTCATCAAGTCTCAGGTTTGTGATGCTTATTAAAATAAACACACTTATAGAAAGTAAAACGTTTTTTTCAAAGTGATTTTTTTTTATCAAGTGATTATTGAAATACGAATTCAGTGCGATGACGAATAAAATATAAAAACTTTACCTTTATTTTATATAATAAACTAGCAGTTTAAAACGGTTTTGCTCGGGTGTAATGAAAGCTTTAAAACTAATCCATGGTCCTGGAGCTCAGACTCTTTGGACGTTGGCCCGAAAGACTAAAAAGCAATAATTGTTTCCAGTTAAAATGAAAAAGTACACTGAAAGAAAAATGAATAGATGTAAAGCAAATTTTGATTTCCTGGTATCGATATCAAATAAGTTTTTTCGTCGTAAACTGAATTTTGAAGGTTAAATAAGTCCTCTGAGTAAATGGTATCATGGCTGAAACTAAGAACTACAATTATACCTACTTAGAGCCAAACTCGAAGCAAAAACTAAAATAAAATGGCTGAAAAAAATACAGACATACAGGCAGATAAATAGACACACACACAAACATCTTGCCTTTTATATATATATCGATTTTCTGCACTATTGTAAGAACTGCAACCTTGAAACTTCTGAGTATCGTTTCTCATGTCTTTGTCTATGAGTGTATCAAATTTGATTAAAATCGGACTATAACCCGATTTTTCGATTATGGATTTTCGATATCTATCGGGAGTAGCTCGAGACAAAACTTAGCTAAGAACACTCTCAGACGCTTATAGTGCAACTGTGTAAATTTTCAAGAAAGTCGGTTCAGCCGTTTCGGAGTCTATAGGTAACGGACACACACGCACAGACACATACACACACACACACACAAAGTTCCATTTATAAATAAGTTTAGATAATAAATGAATGATTTAACTCGTGGGAAAAAAGAACTTTTTTATGAGATTAAAATCCGGTATGTTAATAAATCGAATAATTTTCATCAATTACAGCAAATTGTTTTCAGGAGCGACTCTCATCATGATAGCGGTAGGAATTTTGCATTCCTTAACAGTAAAACAGACTAAAATTCGTTAGCTTTCAAATATTGGCCATTTTACTAATGCGGGTGTGCAGCGTCGTTCAGAGAATGGATGGGTATGGTTTACTAAAAGTATGTCACCAGACGACAATATTTTTGGCTCGTGTTTGCACCACACTAACTTTAAGATTAAATTACAAAAAGGAATCTTAAACTTTAACCTCATTTAAATATAGACTAGACACGAATATGAAACCATGTCTACAAAAGTGGTTGGCCTACTAATGCCTGAGAAACAAAAGGCTTCAAATACAATACCAATTGATACCAATTGATACCAAGACCAATACCAATACCAATACCAATTGATACCAATCGTCAGAATAAGAATAGTTACCTTTACCTGGGCTCAAATAATGGCCGCTGACACTGGGACGAAAGGTGGAATTATTTTATCTTCAAAATCTTTGTTATTAATAAAAGAAAAAAAAACAAAGGATTTTTTATTTTTAAATGATATTTTTTAATACTTTTTCAAACCTTCAAAATTAAAAAAAAATTCTTACTTCAGCCGATAACCATACACTAGTATTATTTAATTAGAAAGATTTTTAATTGTTTATGAAAAAGATATATTATGGGCATTATTGTCTTAAGAAACTTTTTTTTCCGGTGAATAATGAATTTTTACAAGAATTGTTTTCATTTTTTTTAGATTTGAATTAAAATAAATTATAAAGTTTTGAATCTTTTTAAAATCCTGTATTAAGTTTTACCGAAAGAGACATGAGTGACTGGGCATACGATTTTCCCGCAGTAGGTTGCCATTACTTTCTGCGGTAGACTGGTTGCCAACTAAGGCTATAGAACCCAAGCTGTCCAGTTATTTAACCCATAGATGGAGAGAGAAGCGACGGATTAATAACTTTCTCAATGGTATTTGCGTGTAAGTGAATGCAACGAGTTTAAATGGAATTCGAACTCGTCTCCCCGATTTCTCGTTCCGAGACGATATCCACTGCACCACAACGCACATCCGAAATTTAAAGTAATAGAACCTAAAATTCAATAAAACATTAGATTACTTTGAATATTTTCATGATTTTTAAGATTACTGGGAAGTTAAAAAATTATTTATAAATGATGTTCGTACTATATTTGATAAGTCATTTTTACAAATATGTTTCCCGTAGGAAAAAATCCTCCAAACATAAGTCTATCAAGAAAGTTGTTCACACCTCATAAAAACACTCACCCCGTGTTAAAAATGCTTTTCTTCAATATTTTAAACTAAAAGTAATTAATAGTTGTTTGAAATCAAATTAATTAAATCTTAAATCATCTAATCTTCCATAAATAAAATTTCATGAAAAGTGTATTTTATTTTTGAAAGATTTTTTGATAACGTTACGTTGTGATGAGAAAATTGTAAATATGGTTAAAATCCGCCATTTTTAGCAATTCAAAAAATCCAAATTCGTTTCGAAATACAACAAATTATTTTTCTTATTGTAAATATAAAATTCAAGCTATTAGCTTGAATTTTAAAAATTCATTTTAAATCTTAAGCATTGCTTTTTTGTTTTGTGGAGTTGTGGCGAAACTTCGCAAAGTTGTAGTGACCGGTTTGATCGGACGTAAGATACGGAACACAGAAGGTACGTTCAAAACTGTGTATTAGTATAACAAGAACATATATACAACGTAAGTGCTAGTAATAAGTAAGTAGAAATAAGTAAAACGGAACGGTACAGTTACGCTGCTTATTGCCTGACTAGTAGCTGGCTTTAACTGCGTACTAGTTGTCGTCAACTACCGTACTTAACTGGCGTTAACTTCTTCCGGAAGTCACGCAGGTAATTATATAATAGTAATAGAAAGAGTTCATTCCTAGAAGAAGAGCACCATAACACCCCCCTCCTAAGAAAATTTGGTGACGAAGATTTGCGACAAATATTTGCGAAAACCACTGGAATTAAAAAGAAACCCTTTGAAAACACGAGTTTTCGTAATGTACTATGTGAAAAGGAAAAGCCCACAAAATGAAGGATTTCAAGAACATTTTATTGGAGCTGGTAAAGTACCAGAGTGCGCAACAAGAAAAAATGGAAAAATTATTTCTTCAAACTCAGAAGGAATATCAAGAGAGACAGATCAAATTTCAGAAGTAAGAGTTGGAACTAACAAGTCGAACGAAAACCAGTGAAAATTAGTTTTCTTTTTCACGTGACACAATTTGGAGTGCGATAGACAACTTTACATACGCTCCTGAGGAAGACATAACTTTTGCGTCTTGCGTTTTGCTTCAAGAGGTATGAAGATATTTATGATACAGATTGTGAAAGCTGGTGTGACGATAAAAAATTATGTCTTATTCTAAGAAACTTTGGCACAAGTGAGCATACGAAATTCGTTAATTACATTCTACCACGAAGGACTTGTAAACTGACATTTACCGAAGCAGTGAAATTACTCACTGAGCTTTTCAGTCATAAAGCATCTCTTTTTCATAAAAGATGGAAATATCTTCATCTAAATAAGAATGAATCGGACGACTATACTACTTTCGCGTCAATAGTTAAAAACACTGCGATGATTTTACATTGGCGGAGCTAAGTGCAAACAAGTTCAAATGTTTGATATACGTGCAAGGACTAGTTTCAGCACTTTGGCGATATATATAATATTGGGATGAAAACTCAACACATAATTAAATTGTTAGAAATACAGAATTTATTTCGACAGTTGTAAAAGTTACACACAGCTTTGTCAAACCGAAAAATAATGTTATATTTAATATTCCAAATATTAAAAAAATTGCACAGAGAGAAATAAGGTTAGGTGAACGGTAGAAGTGTATACAGTTAAACATTGCAACAATACAGGAAGTGTGACAAAATTAAGAATACATGCACCAAATCACACAAACAAATTTAAATTTAAATGAAAATATATATACAAACGCAAAACAGGAGAATATAAACAGACTAGCAGTATAGCCCGGCGTTGCTCGGATGTAATGAAAACTTTAAAACTAATCCATGGTCCTGGAGCTCAGACTCAGCCTAAAGAATATTTGTGTGATGTTTGGTGAAAATCGGATAAAAATTGTGGATTTGTATAAAGGATATACAGACAGATAAACAGACACACAAACACCAATATCTTGCCTTATATATATTATCGATTTTCTGCACTATTGTAAGAACTGCAACCTTGAAACTTCTGAATATCGTTTCTTATGTCTTTGTCTATGAGTGTATCAAATTTGATTAAAATCGGACCACTCCTTCTATAACCCGATTTTTTCGATTATCGATTTTCGATATTTATCGGGAGTATCTCGACACAAAACCTAGCTAAGAACACTCGCAGATGCTTATAGTACAACTGTGTAAATTTTCAAGAAAATCGGTTTAGCCGTTTCGGAGTCTATAAGTAATGGACACACACACACACACACACACACACACACACACACACAAAGTTCCATTTATAAATAAATTTAGATTAGATATACACAAAAAAGACACACAGACATACAATTATAAGAAGCTATATAAGCACACAATAACATAAAACAAAAATAAAAATAATCAAACTAAAGAAGAAAAACAAATAAAAATTTTAAAAAGAAATTAAGAAAAATGGGGGCAAATAATATACTTGCAGTCACAAATAATTAACTGCCACAAAAACTTTTTAAAAATTTAAAAATTTTAACAAAGATAATAATTACAAATTCACAAGAAAAGATATACAAAAATAACAAAAGAGATTTATAACGAAAAAGATTCACAAAATGATCATTATGACAAAAAATATTTTTAAAATAAAAGACAAAAAGGAAAATTAAAAAAAGAAATACAGACAAAAAACAAAGGAGCTAATATAGTAAAAAAACACAAATTAAATACAGTCACAAGTGGTTAACATCACAAAAAATGTTTTGAATACAAATAAATAAAGAATAAAAAATACATAAATAAAATTGATAAAATAATAGTACTACTACTACTACTACTAATAATAATAATAATAATAATAATAATAATAATAATAATAATAAAGTAAAAATAAAGTTTCAGATTCATAATAGAGAAAGAGCAGCTGAATTTACTAGAAAATTATTGGTAAGAAAAAAATATTTAACTCCTACAAAACCAGTATTTAAATCTACTTCTGTGACGACATTTAAAAATCCTTTCATATTTTTGGTTTAAAAACTGGTTATTACCGTTAATTTCTTTTTCTTCTAAGCATAAGTTACATTTTTTCTAAAGCTAATAAGAGTTTGTAATTTACCCATGATCTTCCATTCGATCTGTAGAGAGAGTCTTCTATCATTTTATACCTCAAAATATTTAAACAGAGCTGACTGCGATTTAAGGTGGAGCCTAGAGAAGGAATATTTATGATTATAAAATCTACGTTCCCAAGGTCCGGCAAAAATTCCAAAATATACTTTTCATTCATTATCATATTCCATAGGAAAAATAGTAGACTTTTTCTGATATACATACACCTCCAACTAGACAGTTATCCTTAATTTTACAATTACAGTGAAGATTTGTACTTATTTGGTGATTATCATGAGAATTAACGATGCTATGGATTTTGCTAGTACAAGAATAACACATTTTTAATGCTTTTCTATTAAAGATCTTACTTAGTGGGTTGTTAAAATTAAAATATTTACCGATCAATTTCAGAAAATATTGACCAATATTAATGTTGGACAATTGGCAAAGAAGTGGGAGGGGTAAACCATAAAGCATTTCTTTACCCATTTTTAGACTTTTTAATACCATATAAGGTAATTCCTGTTTAATACCATATAAGGTAATTCCTGTTTAAATCCACTATTTTGAGAGCATTGTTATAAGAGATTTTATTATCATTAAATACTTTGCTATTAGAGGATAATTTATTTTTCCTAGTATTAATGGTAGTGGGAATTTGTTTTATCAGTTGGCGGGGATTGTTAGAATTAACATTAATGTATAATAGAGACTCACTTATTTATGTTTAAAAGTATTATTAGAGAGGTTCAAAGTAATATCCAGAAAATTAACTATTTTAAAGTTTGAAGAAATTTCTATTTCAAATCCAAGTAATTTAAAAGCCTTCATTACTTTCTTTTGTATTTTAAAAAATAGAGGACCATTGCTATTAGGTATGACAATAAGTCCGATTTGTTCGGATTTAATAATGTACAAAATATCCCACTAAATTCCCACTAAATCCGCAATTTGAACCGAGTCAAAAGCACTCATAGGGACATCAAAATTATCACATTTATTTGTTATTAAAATAGAATTATTATTGGATAATACTGGGTTTTTCTCTTCTTTAGTTTGGTCAATTTTATTTTTATTTTGTCTTATCATTGTGTGTTATTATTGCGAGCTTATATGGCCCCTTATAGTTATATGTCCTTGTGCTTATTTTGTGTATGTGTTTGTGTGCTTTGGTGTATGTATTTTTAATTTTGTGACACTTCATGTGTTGTTGCAATGTTTAACTGTATACACCTCCATCCTTCACCTAACCTTATTTCCACTCTGTGTTTATTTTTTTAATATTCTGAGTTAAATGTAACATTTGATTTTTTCGGTTTGACAAAGAAGTGTATAATTTTTACAAGTGCCAAAATAAATTCAGATTTTATAACCGTTTAGTTATGTGTTGAGTTTTCCTCTCACTATTTCATATTGCTCTGGATAATATCTATTGAGATCTATATTTTTATCTATTTAAAATTTTATATTAATTAGATAATTATTTTTTGGATTATACTCTCCGTTTTTACGAGTTTGTTATACATATATATATATATGTGTGTGTGTGTGTGTGTGTGTGTGTGTGTGTGTGTGTGTGTGTGTGTGTGTCATATTTATAGGGAAGAGCGCTCAATATCGAAGACTAATCGTAAAACTTTATGATGCAAATTAATGTTTTCATAATAAAATTGGCATTAATCAATCAATGTCGGCAAAATATTTTGGATATAATTATTTTTTCTTTTAGAAGACAAGCCACTTTTAATTTATAACAGATATCATTTAATATATATATATATCAGTAAATTCAGATAAAACTTACTAAAAACTACTAACTCAAGGATCAGGCCACATACTTCCCACTACCAAGAAGAAATTACTACTAAATTCCTTCCCCCAGCCCAACCCAATGAAAACCAATACATCCCAACCCCTTCCTTTACCTAAGATAACCTCTGGGTTTAGAATTTTTCCTCATTCTCTGTTTATAAGGGGTCGAAGAATGCATGCCTTAGTGGGGAAATAGCCATTTTCAACATGTCATTTTAAGGCATGTATTCTTCGACCCCTTATAAACAGAGAATGAGGAAAATTTTTAAGCCTCGAGGTTAGCTTAGGTAAAGGAAGGGGTTGGTATGTATTGATTTTCATTGGGTTGGGCTGGGGGAAGGAATTTAGTAGTAATTTCTTTTCTTGGTAGTGGGAAGTATGTGGCCTGACCCTAGAGTTAGTAGTGGTAGGTGAGGGAAAGTAACTACCTGGCCAAATTTTTAAAAAAGTTTTTTTAATTTTTATTGGGACTAATTGAGGGGAATAGGATAATTATTGTAATTTATACTTATTTCTATGGCGACACATACTTATGATCTCTCTTTGTTTGTTTAGGAGTATATTTTGGTCTTTAAATTTTTTTTTCTATCAAACATAGATTACACCTATTACTCGCTATTAGGTGTCCTAGCCTTGCCTATGAGTTCCCATTTTTTTCTGGGGATCTAAGTTACTTTCTTTTAATTCCCAGTATTTTCTAGAAAG